>JAKCPI010031775.1:0-289441 GCA_023213315.1 Euborellia annulipes | reverse complement strand
TAAAATTTCAACATTCAAGCTCTTTCCGTTCTTGAGATATTTTCGTTCACGAACCCACACACAGACAGACACCTGAACAGACCATGTCGCGAAAACCACTTTTTTGGATTCAGGGGACCTCAAAACGTACATATCCATCAAAATCTCGGCATCGAATTTTTGACATGAAATAATACTTTCTCTCTCTACTTATATACTAACATATATATAAAAAGGTAAGAAAGTAAAAAAGAAGTGCCACTTAATGTCCTGTTATATTATTTTTAACACCTTTGGGGTGCCGTGAGTTCAAAAGGTTGGAAACGCTGCTCTATAGTATAATAATAGGAAAATATCTAAGCGAGCAAGAATATTTTAGTAAATTATTTATTTTCGAGCAATTGATTTGGACGAATTATAAAGAATTTGATCGCATAAAAGGGATCAGAAGCTACTCGTTGAGTTTTTGAAAATAAGCAACGGAAAGTTTTAACCCTGCAGCCCCACCTGGTTCCGGATTTTTTGTCAACAAATTGTTTACCTGAAGGAAGAAAAAAACGACACGGAGAAAAGACGTCGGTTAAATGAAATGGAATTTCTAAAAATTTATAAGCAAAAGCGAACTCCAGAGGATGATGCAATTTTACTGAGTTCGTTAACTCGTAGCAGAAAATAAAATAAAAATTCTTTTGGGTCTACTTTATTTAAAAACAACTTTTTAGAGTACTAGATATATAGGCTAATAGCTCATCTTCAATTGAATAAAATTAGATTTCGATTTTTTAAATGAAAAGTAATTGGTTTTTTTTTTTATTCATATTTATTTTCAAAAATCTTACTGACTTAACGCTCTTACTTTCGGTAATCGAAAGGTGTGTCCTGTGCTGTCACACTAGATTTTATTTGTGTCGAGATATATTTAGTTTTCCCCCTCAATTTAAATATATAATTAAATTCTATTTATAATCAAATCAAAAAAAAAAAATATATTTATTTCCCATAGCATCTCAGTTCCAATCTTGTTGACTGCTTGAATTCGATCATAATGGCGCTTGGTTCTTTCATTCATTTATTATTATTATTATTATTATTTGAAATTCCTATCGGGATCCCCGTTTATTTGCCCGAGGTGCTTACGTGCTCGAAGACACACACTTCAAACCTAACCGACCTCTACCGGAACCCCGTGAAGTTAAATCATTTCCTATCTCTAACTCCTCCTTCGTTCGTTTCTAGCTAGTGAACTAATCCTTATTTCTGGTTCCACCCGGTTCTTTTTATCCATCCTCTTCTATGTTCTGGAGGATGTCCTAGTTTGAAGAGGGACTCCCTCAGCACCGACTCCTTTCGAAGAATGCATCACTGAGAGGGAAACCTTCTTTACGTCCCTTCCACAGGACGGGATGTCCCAGCAACCTCCTCTCCTCGTAGTTTGGGGGCTTTTGTGGTGAAATCCAATATTCCGATCGCATGGGACGCGATGCGAACCCGGTGGGGGCGGTTGGTTGGAAGATTCAATTTACAAGCGGGCCCCTCTGGGGGATGAAAATTTTTTAAATATTACCTTCAAATAGCACCCTTAATTTGAGACTTAAAATTGATAGTTTAAAATAAAAGTAAAAAAAATATTATATTAGATTAAAAATCACAATTTCTTTAGCTCCCCTTTTAATCCGCGCCTGTAAGAAGGGTGCAATGAGCTCTCGAATCATCAACGAACCAAAGAAATAATGGTTTTATTTTTTGGCTGCCTGCAACCCAAACATCTCAAAATAAAATGATAGTGGAATAAACGGCTTAATAAATTCTTTGGCAATTGGAATGGAACAACAAGGCGGATCCAGAGGTGTTTCTCGGGGGGGGGGGGGGGGGGGGGGGTAATCTCAAAAATTTTTCTGCGAAAAAATTTTTTTTTTCGCGGAACCATAGTTTTCTGGACACAAAAATTTTTGCCGCCCGCAAAACATTCGCTCTTTCGAGGAACCGAAATTTTTTTCCCGTCCGTTTAAATTTGATTTGTATTTAATACAAATCGAATTTTTAAATATTAATTTTTAAAATTTTACATTAAAAATAAATTTAAAAAAAAAAGTAAGGGCACACTGAGCGCAAATCGGTGGATCCGTGGTTCGACTCCCGGCAGCACCCCCATACATCTTTTTTTCGGGTACATGAAGTAATATCTAATTATATAAAAAAAAGTATTTTTTTTAATCTCGGGGGGGGGGGTAATTACCCCCTTTACCCCCCCCCCCCCCCCTTGTATCCGCTCTTGTTTGGCAATTTATGTTTTTAATTTTAAGAGAAAGTCGCGAGGTAAAATATTTTTCAAAAATTCTTTTTCCTAATTCTACAAAAAAAAAAAAAAAAAAAAAAAATTATCTTTAATTGAAATCCAAACGTGAGTTTTTGAGAATCACTTGAATTTCCGACAAAAAAAAAAAAAAAGAAGATTGAAATGCCACAAAATAATAAATGGAATGGAAATTCAGCTGTAGCCATTTGGGAGAAGAAGAAAAAAAAAATTTTTGACCATCGGTGGTGGTTATTGTTTGCTCTACTTTAAAAAAAGGAATTTACCTGAAAAAGGCCCCAATGCAACCCTATCGTTTTTCGGACAAATAGCCAAACCAAAAACCACCCTCTTGAAAAGAAAAGAATTTATTTTTAACCCCTACGCAAGCATCATTTTTATTTTTTTGCCGAGATTGAGAGAGAGAGGAAGAAAAAAAAAAAAAAAAAGAGTGAGTGGGAGGTCATCTCATGTTTTGGACCTTAAAAGCAGATGGATTTTTTTCTCCTCACTTTGAATGGAAAACATGTCCTGTCAACAGGATGTGCGCCAAAAAAAGGATCGCAGAAGCAAAACATTCGGGATGATTGCGATGCACGAATAAACAACATTTTTATTATCCCCGTGTGGAGATTTCAATAAGAAAAGTATTCAATTACAAAAAGGTTTTTAATATAATAGAAAAGGATTTAAGGTATAAAATAAACATCTCAAGTTAAATTTGCAAATTTTTCTATTTGATTCTCCTTTCAGAGTATTGGAACTAAAGGGTGCAGCGGACGTGGAACATTGGCATTTGGAGGGCGAGCGACTACGAGTTACCAGAACTCTTCCTTCTCTTATTAGTGTGTGGATGTTCCTACATCTAAGCCAGGGGTAAGTAATTTATATTTTTGTTGATTTATTCATCACATATCTATATATAATAATTGTTTAATATAATTCACTAATGTCGGTCTGTCCGTCTGTCTGTCTGTCACGCTCTATTTAGGCAACTTCCCAATGGAATTTTGAAATGAAATTTTATATGCATAAAGAGGACCTTCTCGGGATTACAGGAAAATTATTTTTATTCCGAAATTCCTATAACTTTTTGAGTTATTAATTCTTAAAGTTACGATTTCTCCCATAGGAAATGTATAGAGAAATATTTATGTATTCCACGAATGTAAACAAATCCTCAAGCAGGCACGGAATTGGAATGGAATAATAATTTTCTTTTCATAATCGATTTTTTTCAGATAGGGCCTCCTTTAAGATTGGGGGGGGGTGAGTTATCAAAACGACCCATTAAGAAGCCGCAGGCGGGCCCGAGCCAGCTGGCGGGGAGTCCAGGCGGGCAAAGCCCCCCGGCTAGGCGCGAAGCTCGCTGAAGGCGGGCGGCGCTGCTAGTATATTAATAATGAGAAATGATGTAGTAAGCTAGAATGGCGATCCTCTGCACAGGAGATCGATGTACGTATCTCGGTTGTGCAAGATTTTTATTTTTATTTAATGGAAACAAATTCTCAAATCTATATAAATTAAAATGATGAAGGGAGAGAGGATGTCAGCCAAAAAGGAGCCTCTATCGAATAAAAATCTCCATTAAGAAGACGTTTCGAGTTTAATTTAATCTATATAAATTATTTGGACCCCAATATATCTGGTATATAGTAATTATAATATTAGCCTAAGTATCGTTAAAAGTCTATATGCCGAAAAGGCTTAAAGTTCCCTCTCAGAGATACATTATTCGAAAGGTGTAGGCTACATATTCTTTTTTTTTTTACTCCGCCTATACAGTATAATACTTCCAGTCACAAAGACATACCACGTAGATTAAATTAAAAAAACGCAACGTTATATGTTTCAATATATTAGTGAATATTTATTGGTAGAAGCGGTCGTTGTTTCATTTTAATATTCGGTATCTTTCATTAATCAAAACAATTTTGTATCCCAAAATCGTATAAGCTGATAGCATTTCTTTGTATTTTATACAAATAATTTTAAATTTTGGAAATTTAAAATCATCTGTACCAGATTTTACGTTTTACCTTCTCGGTCATTCAAATTATTTCACTATACACCATATACTTAAGACTATAGCTATCAGGTGGAGACTTAATTATGGCGCTCACTGTACCAAATCTACACTGGGCTAAATTTCCAGGAGAGTCGATTTACTGAAAAAGTTCAAAAAAATTGATTTTTTTTTATTACTGATTCCGATTCTCTAGTTCTCGATTCATCAGAATCGATGTATTTTATATAAAAAAAATTGAAAAAACAAGACAAAGGTGAGATAAGAGAAAAGGGACAAACTCATTTCTCTCTAAACTAGGTTGTTCATAACCAAATTTTAAAAATTCATATCTTCAAACAAAAAATGATAAAAAAAAATTGTAAAAGTACCGGCTTGCTCAGCAGAATGTGTTCTGTACATTTTGACCCCTGTGAAGATTTGGTCACATATATTTTTTGGTTTTTCCCGACCTTCTCCACTGTTGGTGCGTAAATCCGCAGAAATATCAAAAGATAGATGATATAGCCTCGAAGACTCTGAGGCCTTCATTGAAAAAAGGGCTTAACGCCTCCTCCTTTGAGAGCGAAGCCTTTGACTGCCTATTCGCTCGGGAATTTTCAACTTTCGCACGGTCACCTTTCCTTCTTTCTTTCTTTGTTACCTCTAAAAAAAAAAAAAGAATTTTTTTTTATGAATGCAAAAAGGAAAAATTTATAAAATCAAAGTTTAATTGATAGGTAGGTTTAAATGATTTGGTAATTAGGCTAAAAAAATAGATACATGAAATAAAATACATTTTATGCGGTGTCCATTTAATTATTCTATCACTAGCCGCGCCGCCCGCCTTCAGCGGGCTTCGCGCCTAGCCGGGGGGCTACGCCCCCTGGACCCCCGCCAGCTGGCTCGGGCCCGCCTGCGGCGGACCTTCGCTTTTTCTTAATTATGAGAAGAAAATTATTTATTTTTTTTTTTATAAAAAAAAAAAACACTCACACTTTTTTCTCATTCACACTCACACTCACACACACATTCACACTGTCTTTTCGGCAACTCAGGCCATATAAGACTTTTTACGATATCTGTTATTGATAAATATACATATATGGGGTCCAGGCATTCTTATTTAAGCCATTTGGTATCCAATTGGCTTAAATAAAATCATCGAACTGCCTGGGGTCCGAACCCGCGACGTTTGGTATATGAGGTTAGCACGCTAACCTCTACGCCATGCCCCGAGGGCAAAGAAAATTTTTATTACTACGTATTCCAATCCAGTGCCTGCTTGAGGATTTGTTTACATTCATGGAATACACAAATGAAAAGAATACAAAAATATTTCTCTATACATTTCCTATGGGAGAAATCGTAACTTTAGGAATTAATAACTCAAAAAGTTATAGGAATTTTGGGACCCGAGTATTTTTCCGGGACTCTCCATAACGTCCTCTATAAGACTGCAAAATTTCGTTTCAAATTTCAACGGGAAGTAGGTCAGACAGAGCGTGACAGACGGACAGACAGACAGACAGACGGACGGACACTCCGCAATTATTATATATAGATATTTATAGAAATTTAAAGGGGAGTCAAATCTTGTTTTTTTTTTTTTTCATTACTACAAAATTAACTTTCTCTTCACGTTAAGGATTTTAAAGCATGTTCTTTTAAAAAATAATAAAAGTTGGTTCATTACACGCGTTCCCAATTCAGTTAGAAGGAGTCCATGGGGACAGCGGTGCTAGTAATTAAAAATCTCTTTGTTAATATCTCCTCAAATCGTAGCAATTTCGAAAGACTGTTTTAAACAGTCAAAGAGGTCCTTCTAATGTTTGCAGAGAAGTAAGTACCATAAGAGATATTAAAGGGGATTAAGCTTCCTGAATGCCTCGAGACAAAGAAGTTAATGCCCTGGGGTATAATCAGGGACGTATATAGAAATATTTTTCGGGGGGAGCCCGAAATCATTTTTAAATACCCCCCCTCCTTCGTACACAAAAATTTTTTTAAAATAACGGATATACTTCAGCCCCGAGTGGCCCGGTCCTTTCAGAGACAAATTTTCGTTACTCGTTATTTTTTTTTTTAATCCAAAATTTTCTGATTTTGGCGGACTTCTGGCTGTTTTCCAAACTGAAGCAGCCCTTCCATGGCCATCGTTTTGACACGATTGACGAGATAAAAGCCACATCGCTGAAGGAATTAAAGGCCATCCCGGAAATTGAGTATAAAAATTGTTTCGAAGATTGGAAAAAACGTTGGCATAAGTTTATTAATTGCCGAAGGGGACATCTTTGAAGGAGATGAAATAAATTTGGAAAAATCTTAAACCGTTTGTGTTCTATTTCAAAAGTCTTACTACTTTTTGATCACAGGAGTACATACATACAGTCTTTTCGGCAACTCAGGCCATTCAAGACTTTAAAAAAAATAAAAATAATAATAATAATAATAATCATCATCATACTATAATATAAAGCGCTAGCCACTGACTTCGGTTATATACCGGTACCTGTTTATCACTCTCTCTCGCTGATTGGCCAGAGACAGAAGAGGTTGAATCAGTGAGGCAAATTTAAAATTTTGCAATTTCAAAATTTTCAAAAGTGAACAAGAATAAATTTGATGCATTTGAAAGCCAGGAAGGTCCAGGGGGCGCAGCTCCCTAGCAAGTGGAAAGGCCCGCCGAAGGCGTACTTTCACACTTGTATCTTATAAAGAAAGACATTTTGGGAATTGCCTTTTTTTTTTAAATAAATGAATAAACAAAGACAGAAAAGGCCAAAATATAAAGCCTTGAAGTTTCAACAACAAAAATCATAAAAGGACAAAGAAGTGCCAAAAAAAGACACCTTAAATAAATTTTATTTTTTTATTATTCAAGTTAGATTTTTTTTGTTGTTCGATTATCGTTGTCGCGGTTTGGACAGGCCTGCATAAGAAATTAAATAAGAATGATGGGAAACGCCTGCAAAAGACGGAATAGGCAACCCATGATGAAGATAGGGCTGCGCGTTTATCGGTCTCGCATTTTCAAGAAGAATCTTGAACAAGTTCCGTTTCTAAAAATAAACAGTCTCTCTTTTACTTTCTCTTACCCCTATATATGAAATATATTTATTATAGAAATTAAAATTATTGAGTTTTTTTTTTTCAAGATCTGATTAAAAAAATAACAAAAATATTTAAATAAGTCTAGCAACTGAAAAAGAATGGATATTTATTTTAATTTATTCAAGGACAGGAAAGTATGGGGAGATTATTATAATATGATGATGCATGGGCGTACCCAGGATCAAATCTAGGGGAGGGGGGGCAGATCATGGTCGTCCAGATTGGGACATGGCTATTTTTTATATAGAGGGGTAAAGCCTTCGAATTAAAGGCCTAAAAACCCTCGAATCCTGCGAGATAAGTTCGTGTTTGACTGGGTAAAAATTGAGCCCCCTGGAGTCGAACCAGGACCTCCATACTTTCGCGGAGGGCGAACTACCTTTATCCTAGGTCAGGCCCAATTAACACAAACTCTCGCATTTCATTATCATAAAATCTTTTTCATGTCAATGAAATTTATTCTCTTTTTTTGTTTGAAATCTAAATTACTTGGCTAACACAAATTTTCCTCTTTATTTGATAATTTAATTATTTTTCTCTTTACTTTCAGAACTCCTTCGACGATGCATCTCGTCGCCAACCCAGATGGCCTCAACATCATCTCAGTTTGTGTTTCTGCACTTTGCCATTTGGTGAGTTTATTATTCACTTTATTTTTTCATTAATAATTGGTAATTTACTAAACTAAATTAGTAGCCCTTTTGTCATTATAGCAAATATCGTCCAAGAGTCAATTAATAATAAAATTTGGCCTTCAAACATTCAAAATTGGATGTCAAATTTTTTATTTCTTGGCTCTTGTTAGATATATTTTATCAAAAGATTTCTTCATTATTTCTATACTAATTATTAATATTTAAAATTCTATTCTAATTAATTGGGAGTGAGAGAATTTTGGATCTTTGAATAGAGAAAAATAATGTATTTAATGTTAAATACATCTTCTAAATAACAAAATAATTGAAATGATCTTTTTTTTTATTTTTTTTTTTTAAATAAGAAAATTAATTCCATTGGAGTTTGGATTTTAATTCAAAAATAATTTTCTATTTAAATAAAATCTTTTCAATTATTTCTAAAATAGTTTAGTAAAAAAAAAGCATAAAATTATAATTATTTTGATATTTAATCTTATCAGGCTGGGGTAGGAGTTTGGGTATTTGTTTCAGCTTATTATTTACTAATCCATATGATTTCCTAACTTATTCTATTTCTATTTTATCTATTGACTCTAGAAAAAGACCAAAAAATTCTTTCAAATCTTTTTCTTTCATACACAAATATCGAAATGTTATTTATTAGCCAGTGCTATTTTTTATCTCAATTTGAAATAATTTGATTAAATTAAATTCTAATTAAAATTCAAATATAATATTTTTCTTTTATATGCTTAATATAAGAAAAAAAATATTTGTCATAGAAAAAACGAAAAAAAATTTCAACCTGTACTTTTTTTTTTAATATTTAATATAAGTTAAAAGAGTTTTGTTATGATATTAAAAAATCATTGTGTGGTTTTATGAAACCACGATGCAAGTGAAACTTTTTTCGGATCGTAGGCGTTTAACTGAAAATTTTCAGAAAATTATTCAATTAAGGTTATTAAAATCGCGTTTTTAATCTTAACTTAACAATTGGAAAATAGGAAATCAATAGACGCATGTTAAAAACTGTGAACAATATTTATTTAGTAATTAGCCGCGCTGCCCGCCTTCGGCGGGCGGCGCGGCTAGCCAGGAGGGCTTCGCCCCCTGGATTATATACTTATACAGTAGGGTGGCCGCAAAAAACAAAATTTTTTAATTTCTTTCGGCCGAACCTCCTAAAAGTTGTCTTTTGGCTAGAAAATGATAATGGCAAAGTTTTAGCTAAATTGGGTTACGTTAACCCGTGCCTCATCGGGGTTAAAATTTTGAAAAAGTGCGATTTTATCTAAAAATTCGCAGGTTTTACTTCATAAAACGAAAACCAAGTATCGTAGAAAAATTATTCTTGGCTCATTTCATAGCAAATTTAATTCTCTTGAGGTTTTATAATAACTATTTTTTCATTAAAACGTATAGATTTAGAGATATTTACAAATTACCATTTCGGTTTTGATATATTGCTCTTTCTGAAAAATAAATGGAAAGTCACATTATAGACCATTCGATATAACATTTTGCCGGAAAAATATTTCGAAGGGAATGAAATTTTTACTGGTTATTTGGGGGTACTCTAGAATGCCAATCCTAAGTTTTTGACCTCGAGGACCATGTGGGGGGAGGGGAGGGGGGACAAAAACCTCAAAAATTTGAGAATTCTTCAGTTTTTTGCTTATATCTTGTAAACTATTCATATTTTGTGAAATATAGCATAATTCAAAGTTGTAGAGCATTAAATTTGCTAAAATTTGGTACATAAAATGAATTCGTAGACCCAATACTAACGGCCGGTCAAAATTAAATAGAATTTTACTTTTCGAGAAAATTTATCTAAATTTGACCGGTCGTATTACGATTTATATTCGGTTTACAAATTCGTTTTATGTACCATATTTTAGTAAATCTAGTACTCTGCAACTTTATTTAATGCTATGGTGGAGATAATATGGTTAGTTTACGCGGTATAACGAAAAACTGAAAAAGACCAACATTTTTGTGGTCTTACTTTTGACCGACCGTATTTCGGTTAATATTGAGTTTACAAATACATTTTATGTAGGAAAGCTTAGTAATCTAATCCTCTACAACTTTGTATAGGACTAGGGTAAACAAAATATGTTTAGTTTACGAAATATATGAGAAAAACTGAAAAAAGTTAAAGATTTTTGAGGTTTTTTCCTCCTCTACCCCCTCCAAGTTAAGAGAGGGTCGTCCAAGTCGAAGACTTAGGATAGACAATCTGGCGTACCCTCAAATAACGTGTAAAAATTTAATTCACTTCGGAATACTTTCTAGGTAAAAAGTAGATAATGACATGACTATTCGTTTTTTCTGATATTTTTTTTCATTTCTAGTAAATTTGTCCAACATTGACCAGTCGTATTTCGGTTAGTATTGGGTCTACGAATTCATTTTATATACCAAATTTTAGCAAATTTAATGCTCTACAACTTTGAATTATGCTATATTTCACAAAATATGAATAGTTTACGAGATATAAGCAAAAAACTGAAGAATTCTCAAATTTTTGAGGTTTTTGTCCCCCTCCCCTCCCCCCACATGGTCCTCGAGGTCAAAAACTTAGGATTGGCATTCTAGAGTACCCCCAAATAACCAGTAAAAATTTCATTCCCTTCGAAATATTTTTCCGGCAAAATGTTATATCGAATGGTCTATAATGTGACTTTCCATTTATTTTTCAGAAAGAGCAATATATCAAAACCGAAATGGTAATTTGTAAATATCTCTAAATCTATACGTTTTAATGAAAAAATAGTTATTATAAAACCTCAAGAGAATTAAATTTGCTATGAAATGAGCCAAGAATAATTTTTCTACGATACTTTGTTTTCGTTTTATGAAGTAAAACCTGCGAATTTTTAGATAAAATCGCACTTTTTCAAAATTTTAACCCCGATGAGGCACGGGTTAACGTTACCCAATTTAGCTAAAACTTTGCCATTATCATTTTCTATCCAAAAGACAACTTTTAGGAGGTTCGGCCGAAAGAAATTAAAAAATTTTGTTTTTTGAGGCCACCCTAATATACAGTATATATAGATTGAAGATTTGAATATTTTAAATTATTTTAAAAATTATATTTTATCAATTTAAAAATTGAATTATTAAATCTCACAATTATTTTTTTATAATTCGTTATATATATTAAATTTCAACTTTCTTATTTTTGTCGTCATGGATTGTGACGTCATAGCTTGTAGCGTCATGGCTTTTTACGTCACGGCTTTTTACGTCACGGCCTTTACGTCACGCTCGTTACAAAGCGACATGCTGATAGAAGAACCAAAAAATTCGTAGTGATATAATAAAAGTTTCACTTTAAAAAAAAAAATTTGAATAATTTAGAAGAAACAATTTAATTATTTTTAAAAGAGTGTAAAAATGGCAATGAACTAATACGTATTATAGATTGTAATTACTAATCACTATGATTTCTATATTTATAAAATTTAAAGCTAAGAGATTTTTTGGTCGCTCTCACATAAAATAACTTTCTTTACTTTCATATTTTTGGCTTACCAGCAATATAAAACTTACACCGGCAATATAAAACTTACAAATAGATTGCCGAAGTTCATAAATTCTTTTTTCTCTCGTAATTAATTGCAAATTATTTGAATGGATTGGATTTAATAATAATATAAATTGAAGATTAAAATGAAATTTTAATAATACTTGGGTTTTGCTGTTTGATTTGATATTTGGGATTGCATAAATATTTCTTCAGGAAAGAAAGGAAATTTGGGTTAAATTAAACTATTATTTAAAATAATAAAAAACTTTATTCAATATAAATTTAAATTGTCATATGTAGATGATAAAATTTTAACTTTGAATAAGATATTTAAATTTTAGAAAAAAATAGATATTTAACAATATTTCCTTTTGTTTCAGCATCTCTTCATGTGTTACTTGGCAACGAGTCGAAGTCGGCTAAAACAAATCAACATGCAAATGAGGGAGTGAGGGAGCATCAAATAGAAGCGAAATCTCAACACCTACCTCTTTGTTATATAATCATCGACCTTGTCGCTCGTGCATCCCATCTAAGCGCACTCCGAGGGTCTCTCTCTGCACTTAGTAAGTACTGACAACAAATTTACACTTTCTCCTCTTATGTTAATATATAGAGAGAGAAAGTATTGGTTTCATGTCAAAAATTCGATGGATATTCACGTTTTGAGGTCCCTTGAATCCAAAAAAGTGGTTTTCGCAACATGGTCTGTCTGTCTGTGTGTCTGTCTGTCTGGGTTCAATTTAAAGCATGAAGGAATTGAGCTAGGAGGTTGAAATTTTTTATTTAAGTTAGACACCCCGTAGGGCGTTAAACAAAATCGACAAAAAAGCACTAGTACTTTACTGATGTAGTTTTTCAGATTTTTTTCGATTTTCTCAAAATTCGATCCAACGATTTTGTTTAAAATTCAAAAATCAATTATTTTTCAGATTCTCTTTAAAATGAATATTCTCATTTTGCCATTGAAATCTTCTGAAAACCACTTTACTCTAGTACTTTTTTTTTTTAAACATTCACACTTTTTTCTCATTCACACTCACATTCTTTTCACACAGTCTTTTCTGCAACTTAGGCCATTTAAGACTTTGACGATAACCGTTATATATGAGATAATATCTATTGGGCGTCCAGGCATTTCTATTTAAACCTTTTGGTATCCAAATGCCTTAAATAAAATCATCGGACTGCCTGGGGTATAGACTCTTGTATTTCTTAGGAAGGAGAAATGGTTGCTATGGTAACAAAATATAAATATTTTACCATGTTTATAAATTTTACATTTTTTTTTTAAACACTCACACCTTTTTCGCATTCACACAAACATACACGCTGTCTTTTCGGAAACTCAGGCCATCTAAGACTTTAAACGATAACCGTTATTATGAGAATATATATATTTAGGGTCCAGGCATTCTTATTTATTTTACACCTTGAATTCTAATATATCGGCGGAAACTAAATATATGTCGACACGAAAAGTCTGGTTCGACAAGCACACAAGACAACTTTCGATTACTGAAGGTAAGAGAAAGTTGTGTGCTGTGCAACCAGTCACACCAGCTTTTTTCAATTTATCTCTTCATTTCGGCCTATAGACCATAGGCCTTCATTTTATGATTTTTGATTATCATTTCTATAGAAGTCTCCCCCCCCCCCCCCCCCGTCATTACGCTACCAACAGATTCCTTTTTGAGAGAGATTCGAATTTTCTTCATTAAAAATATAAAATTCAAAAATTTTTTCTTACAAATTATAATTCTATATGGGAATATTCTAACATAGAATAATATTTCAAATAAAGAGCATGTTAAAAATAATTGATTTATGAATTTTAAACAAAATCATTGGTGCGAATTTTGAGAAAATTGAAAAAAACTGAAAAAGTACTTCAGTAAAGTACTAATACTTTTTGGCCGATTTTGTTTAAAAGTTTATTTTCACCCCTTGGGAGGGTGCCTAACTTAAATATAAAATTTCAACCTCGAAGCTCTTTTAGTTCCTGAGATATATCCATCAAAAACTCAACATCGAATTTTTGACGTGAATCCAATACTTTCTCTCTATATATTTCATTTATAGGGTAAGAGAAAGTAAAAAATCTTCTGCTTTCTATATAGAAATGAATGGGATGGCAATGATTAAATTCTTTCTATTCGTAAATGTTTAATTACCCCCTAGCGCTGAGAACAATCGTTCATATTTATTTATTATAATTCGTGACTACTTGTTATAATTTTTTAATATTCAATTTAAATATTTTTCAAAATTATACCAAAATAATTTTTTTTTAACTACCAACTTGATTTGTTTCTAATGGGTAAGATATAATAATTCCTTTCTGTCTAATCTAAAAAAAAAAAAGATTTTTTCTCATGGGCGTAGCCAGTGGGAGGCAGGGGGGCCGTTGCCCCCCTGGCTTGTCCTAAAAATTAAAAAAACAAACAAACAAATATATTTTTCTCATAGGGAATTTTTTTAACGCCACAATCCATTACATTAATTTAATTTTTTTTATCTAAATAAATAATCAATAATCTATGTATATTAATTGCACCCCCCCACCTCTCGCCCTAACGAGGCGTTGCCCCCCCCTAACAAGATGTCTGGCTACGCTCATGTTTTTCTCTTTAGTAGGTTATTTAATGTAGAAATAAGGGTGGTTCTGGCGGAGGTGGGTTAAATTGGCCATTGAATCAGATCATGTAAAATGCCAAATAGAATTATCAATTAATTTGAAGAATTCTATTGAGAGAAAAATATAAAAATTTCTTAATTAATCCAACAAACCTCCCAATTCTTCATCCCTTGTCAATTAATTATTGATTATGCCGCGGGGAATGTAGGGGTCAAATTATTTTCATATAGGCTCTATATATTCATCTATTCTTTTCTATAAAATATCTATATTAAACCCGCGACGTTTGGTATAGGAGGTAGGCAGCCCACCAACTACTCCAAGCACGGGGGCATTTTCGTTTAAAAAATAAAAAATAATCAACAAATATTGTTAAACATAATTTGGCTATAGAAATTATACAAAAAATTTAAAAAATAACGCTTAAAAAATTTTTATTTATTGATAAATAGGGGTGGGTAAATAAATTGAATCTTACAAAAATTATTTCACTTCGAATTTATCCCTAATAAATAAATAAATACAAAAAATAACCCTTGAAAGTATTTTATTTAATTAGGGGTGAGTTTTTTAAGGTTGGGTAAATAAAGAGAGTCTTTTAAAAAGTATTTAATTTCGAATTAATTCCCAACAGAATAAAACCCCGTTAGTTTGCAAGTGAATGGAATTTTTATAAATAGAGAATTTATTTGATAATTTTTTTTTCTTGGGCGCTCCTCTGAGCAATGCTATTTCTCTATCGATCGATGCCTGCCTCCTTGCTGGTTGCCTGTCTTTAGGTGTATTTGAGCCGAGACATGAGTCATTCAGTCGTTTGGGATCCTTTCTCAATCTCTCGTGTGTTTAGTTAATTTTATATTGTGTGTGCAAATAAGACGTTCATCCCCCAAACTCGTTAATCCCCGACTGTTCATCTCTTTATTACGGTAATGAATCTTTTCATATCTCATTTGCATAATGAATTAAATTTCTTTTTTCAATTTTTTTTTCTCTCTTAAAATATACTTATAAAATTATCCAATTTCTAAATACAACGCTCTGATGGAGTCGTGTACCCCAGGGTGGAAAGGGTGTAAATCGCCCCATATTAAATAATTGAAAATATAAATTCTTAACTTTTATCCCTCGTCAGTCGTATAGTAATAATTGTGATTTTTAGAGGTGGAATTTTTTCTTCACTTCGAATGCATTCTTTTCTTAAACAGTTTCTCCACTCGCCCCCTCTAATAAGTTTAAACAATTCAGATGATTTTTACTTTCGCTTACCCTATATGTGAAATATATAGAGAGAGAAAGTATTTTTTTATTAATTTGTTTTTACGCTAATTTTTTTTTTAACTAACTTTTTAGCGTACTTGATTTGTTTGTAATGTGAAAGTTATAATAATTACTTATTGTCTAATCTAATAAAAAAGTTTTTTTCTCTTCGATCGGTAATGTAATGTAGTAATAGGGGTGGTTTTTTCTGGAGTTGGTGGTTTAAAATAGCCATTGAATCAAATAAATATTTATTTATCATTTAATTTAGGGAACATACAATTTCAAAATATCTTAATTTTTCTAAAAAAAACATCTCCATTCTTCATTCCTTATCGATTAATAATCAAATATATCGAGAGGGATGGAGGGGACAAATTACTTGAATATATTCTATTCTTTTCTATAAAATTTTCCATAAAAATCACTCGAATTTTTTTTAAAAAGAAAGATTTGTTAAAATAAAAAAAAAAAATATTCTATTAATTTTACAAATTATCAAAAAGAAACAAACCCTTAAAAAAATTGGACAAAAAAGAATTATTATACCTTTCAAGAAACAGTTCAAGTACTTAATTAAAAAAAATTATTTTCTAATAATCCTTTATCTGAATGAATTGAGGTAAAAATTCTAATTAAAATTGTAATTATTCCCTTTTATATTTAAACATGAGAAAGGAAAGGATTACGGGAAAATAAAACAATCATTTAATAAAATAATCTTTATTGAATACTTAAAATATGATGATAAAAGTATAAAAAAAAAATATATTTCTTTGTTTCAGAAGAGAGCCGAAATGCATCTGCGTCAAGGGGGCCAGGGGCCAGTCGATTGAACTCACCTCTCTGCAAAGTGCCTCTCCTCTATTGCGATTCTATTAGGGGAGAATAAAACGTCACACCCACAACCTACTCTCTCCACAATTAAAAGGTATTTATAATTTATTATTCCTTTGGTATTTATAATTTGCATATTTCACTTGCATAAAGGGTTAATCTTTTGACTCAGCTTCCAAAAGTTTATTTTGAATGGGGTGTACCTTTTTTATTTTTTAAATATTTTGTTTTTCTGGATTATGAAAAAATTTAACTATAAAATTAAAAAAAAAAAATTCTTCCTTTAACTTCTCTTTATATCTTCTAACATGGAATAATATTTCTAATTAACCCTTGTATATTAGATAATATAAAAAATATTCCTTCCCCTTTGTCATTGATTAATAAGGGACGCTTTTTAAGGATATGTGAATAAAGTAATATCTTTTAAAAATAACGTAAATTTCCAATTTTCCCTAATAAATAAATACATTATTGAGGTGAGAAGTATTTAAAAAAAAAAAGATAATTTTTAAATATTTTGTTCTGATAGAAGAAAGTAACCCAAACAAGTTGAATTAAAGTTTATGCCGGAATCAGTTGGTTGAGCTCCTTCCTCTCCCTATCTATCTATAAAGTAGACTACTTGATTTCTATTCTATTGCGTGAGAATGAATTGTTACACACACCTATCCCATCTCTCTACAATTATTATTTGCATATTTCATTTCCATACATTCATAAAAGGGTTAAAATTTTATTTTTATAATTTTTGACTTAGCGATTTATTCTTTTTTTTTTTTTTAATAATGAAATCAGAGGGTAGTTAGGGGTATTACATTTCCCCATTATTACTATTTTTCTTTTATAAATAATTTCTCGTTCTGTTGGGTGTTATTAAAATTAAAATATTTTTTCTATGCATTCTACTCAAATATTTGCAAGGAGTTAATTTAATAATAAAAAATATTCCAAATCAATTAATCATCTTATTTTTTTTTTTTTTTTTTTTTTGCTAATCCATATGGTTTACTTATAATAACATATAAATCGAAAAAAATTCCTTCACTTCTTTTTTATTTCAATGCATTTTTACAAATATTATCTTTGCGATATTTTCCAACTCTTGTTTACTTTGTCTTTTATTAAATAAATATATCTATAATTGACGACCAGGGGCGGATTAAAGGAGGGCGGTCCCCCCCCCCTTCCCCCGAGAAGAAATTCAAAATGTTATAAAAACTAGTAATCTAAAGAAATTATGATTTCCGCTCTTTAATTTCAATTGAATTTGTTACCAATCAATTTAAATAAATAGGAAAGGGGTCTAAATGGCCATAGATGCCGACAAAGCCCTTAAATAAAAAAAAAAAAACCACCCCCCCGACAATATTGCATTAATCACTCCGCCCCTGTTGACGAAGTTAGGATATCCGAAATATCTGGAAATATTGCCTTACTAACGAATTAAAAACAATTGCTGAAAATATAGCGTTTCCTTCTCTTTAATAAACCAACTTCAGCAACACCACTTGAGGAGAGTTAGGATATACGTATTATATATTCTATAATTATAATTGGGACCCCCCCCCCTTATTTTTAGCTGGATCGTCCAACTTTATTTTAAAAAAATTTTCATGATTAAATTACAACACGAGCTAATTTTATAATTAGAAATTGTAATTTGGCTAAAATTTATTTCTTTTTAATAAGACAAAAGTTTCTCATTTAATTTGTCATTAGATGTTCTAATTTAAAAAAAAACGATTTCCCGCCGAGTGTTCTCATGCGGTAAAATGACGTCATATCGAAAAAATAAAAAAAGGTCCGGGCGCATTGAACTAATCTTTCTAAAAATATATTTTGATTTAATGTAGCTTTTATGGTCAAGTAGCTATGCGTTGCACAAAAAGGGCAATTTTTCGATATTTTTTCCCTAAAAAATGAGGTTTTTCGAGAAAAAATTAATTTTGAAGTTAATTACTCGGGATTTTTTTATTTATTCCATTAGCGGTTTTCTTTCTGCACAAATTGACGTCACATTTAGTCTGATCTCATTAGCCGTTCGGAATCTACAGTGGTTTAAACTTTCAAATTAGAATTTACCGCAGCGCGGTAAAATGAAATGATGGGAAAAAAATAAATGGTGAAATCTTTAGCTGAAAAATCATTCTTTCTAACCCGATATTCACCTCTTCAGACAGAGGCCACTAAACTTTTCCGTGCATGCTTCCCTAACAAGCCACTATAGACACATGATTTGTTAGAACGTTGTCACGTCAAAAAAAATAATAAACCTTTTAATGAATTTAATTTTAAAGAATTTTTTTTCGGGTAAATTTTTATTCAATTAATTTAATTAGTGAAAAATATTAAAAAAATTTTTACTGTTTTCTTATACCTTGCCTTCGACTATATTTTCTTTTCAAAATTAGAATACCCATTTGACCAGAAAAATTCTTTTTTTAAACTTATGCATTTTATTTTTATCCTAATTTTATTAACTATTTAATATTTACATCTGCTCTTATTAAAATCAAGAACTGAATATTCATAATCATCAAATTCTTTTTAAATATTCACGAATCACTTGATTTGCAAATTGAGATTATATCTCTTTATTTTCTAAAGTTTGAATTTTATTTATTTCTTAAAATAATTTAAAGGAAAGGAATATGAAAAAAAAATTCCAAGTCTTTTAATTATAATACTAATTAAATAATTTTCCTTTGTTCCAGGATCCTCCGTATGTCAATCAGCGGCCAAGTCGACGAGGGTCATCTGAAAATGATAAATACTTACATGTGAGTTGAAGAAAATAATTTTAAAATTATTATTTCATATGCAAATGGGTTTTTTCTTTTTATTAAATTGCCTCGGCCTAATCACCATTTGGTCAGCATAAATTAAAAACTAGTCAATTATTTTAAATATTCTATTTGCAAATATTATTAATAAGATCAAGAATGAAAAGAGATTTATAATATAGAAAGAAGAAGAAAGATCTTTTCCATTGCATAAAAAATATGTCTGCAAAATTTGAACTCATTTGCAAACCAGGAACACGGGCCCATCGCCTTTGAAGTTTGAGGATTTTCAAAATTTTCCTTAAAACTAAACATTCCCTTTGATTTCCTCCACAAGGGACTAAATTAATTTTAGATTCCAATTAAACTAGAAATCTATTATTTAGAATCTTTTATTGATAAAAATTATCTTAAGGAATTCATTAAAGAACCCATTCTTCCTCAATTTTAATTATGTTTAAAGCATCTGAATGTTTAAATTCATTCTCGTTCTTGGGCCATAGCACAGTGGTAGGGGTTTAAATAATATCCCGTGGGCTAATTAGGATAGAATAATGACATGCGCCTTGAATTCTAATTCTGAAGAGAGATAGATTAAATTGTTTCATCTGTCAAAGTTCCTCAGCATAAATTTGTTGATATTTTTAATTTCTCTATTATTTGTCATCAACGATTATGTAAAATTATATTTAGCAAATGTGTGAGTATGTTTAGTCAAATCTTGAAATTGAGGTATTGGATATTAATTAACCTTATTTAAATGAATAGATCTCGAAAAGTATTTAAATAAAATGAAATACAGGGTGTCGGAGTTATCAAAAGAAAATTCAATTACTCGATTTTCTGTTTTACAGAATTTAACTGCTTAAAGACATTGCATCCTCCTATGCTATTTATTCAACAAGGGATAATTTTAAGGGTGTATGGCCTTTTTAACGCTTTTAAAAATAATTTAAATTTAATATTTAATCTAACGTGCGACACGGAGTAAAATTTCCCAATTTGGCCACGTTTTCAGTTCATATTAGAAAATACTTGCAGCGTTATCATTTATCGTTCATATAATTTTAAGATTTGAACTTAAAGGCCCGGGGAAAAAATTGAAATTGAAATTTTAACCATGAAAATTATTTTTTATTAAAATTTTAAGATTGGAGAGCAAAGGGCCCGGGCCCCTGGGATATAGCCCCCCCCTCCCCCCCCTGCCCTCCTCTGTCTGCGTCCCTGGTGGTGAGAAAGCATTTTGAGGGGTGCTAGTCGATTTATAGAAATCTTTCTCTAAAATTTTATCTTTTACTTTCTTTACGCAATAGATCAATCAACAATTTGAAAATTTACAAATGTGAAAGGGACAAACTTTTTTTTTTATTTTAAACAAATATTGCCTCCTCCTTTGAAATTTATAATAACGAATCCTTTTTAAGGGGGTTTGAATAAAATATTCCTATATACTGTAGTTAAAAAGATTATTTGGAAAAAGGATTAAGGGATAAATAAAACTTATTTAATAAAAAAAATTATTTAATAAAATAATCTTTATTGAATATTTAAAATATGGTAATACAAGAAGATAAAAAATAATATTAATAAATATTTCTTTGTTTCAGAAGAAGGAGCTTTTATGAAAAAAATCCACGTGAGTCTTCCTTTTGATCAAGGAAACAGCACACATTCAAATTTTTTTTTTTTTAATTGTGAACTGATCTGCATCTCTACTATTGCGATGATATTAGCGAGAATAAAACGTCACACACACCACATCTCGCTCTTAAAAGGTATTTATTATTTGTATATTTCACTTTCATAAAGAGTTAACATTTTAAAAAAAATATAACCAAGTATTTATTAATTTAAATAAGAGGAAAATTATTTAAATTAATAAATACTTGGTTATATGTTTTTCATAATTACCTCAGGACCAACACATGATATATATAATTCTTATTTGTTAACATTTTATTTTTATTATTATTAGGGAATTTTTAATAATAGATCACATTTTTATATTAATTATTTATTAAAAATATAAATACTGTACAACGTTTCGACTGCTTATTCTGCCAGCCGTTCTCGAGTACTGTATCACTTGTTCCGATTCAGGTTTTTAATAAATAATTAAGATAAGAAAATGTGGTCTATTATTAAAAATTCCCAAAATAAAAATTCGGAAACCACAAAAGCTTTAATAAATTTTATTTTTTATATTTTCTTTCTAGACAATTTATTTATAAAATTTTTTAATAATGAAAATAGAGGTGGTAACAGGTGTATATTTTTCCATTCTAATTTAAATTTTATTACCTGGTGTTCTACATTTTTTTTTATATTCTTTTTCTTCTAGTTAACAAGAAAAAAATAATAATTTTTATCTTTTACAGAGGTGGTTATTTACTTTAGAGGTCGACTTCTCTCTTCACCATCGACCTTCTCGCTCGAGCATTCCCCATCTCAGCCGCACCCCGAACTTTCTCCACTGGGTAATCCTGACAATTCATTAAATTTTTTGATTATGAAATAATTTAAAATTCAAAATTTTCGACTTGCAAAATTCTAATAGCTCTTTTAGTTCCTGAGATATTTTGTACTAGTACTTTTTGGCCGAATTTTCTGCTTTCTATATTAGTTCTATAGAAATAAATGGAGGGCAATCTTTCTATTCGTAAATGTTTAATTACCCACTAGCGCTGAGAACAATCGTTCATATTTATTATAATTCGTGACTACATGTTATAATTTTTTAAATATTTTTTTCAAAATTATATCAAAATAATTTTTTTTTTAACTACCCACTTGATTTGTTTCTAATTGGTAAGATATAATAATTAGGGTCCGACCGAAACAAGATTTTCAGCCGAAACCGAAACCGAAACCGAATATTCGGCCTCAACCTTAGTTTCGGCCGAAACCGTAACCGAAACCGAAACTTGTATTTCCTATAAAAATTTTTTTTTCATTTTACCTTTTTTTTTTTTGAATTTTTTTTTCCCTCCCGTGAAAATCATTTTACCTTTTTTTAGGGAGACTAAAATTTTTTTCTCCCTCAAGAGCAAATTATTTGACCTTTTTTTTTTTTTTTTTTGCATGCGAGTCTCATCCCATTTTTCCAGACTCTGGTTTCGGCCGGCCGAAAGGTTCGGCCACTTTTTGGCCGAAACCGAAACTACGGCCGAAACCATGATTTTTGGCCGAAACTGGCCGAAACCGTAACCGAAACCGAATATTCGGTCGGTTCCTAATAATAATTACTTTTTGTCTAAAAAAAAAAAGATTTTTTTCTCTTTGGTTGGTTATTTAATGTAGAAATAAGGGTGGTTCTGGTGGAGGTGGGTTAAATTGGCCATTGAATTAAATCAATTATGTAAAAACCCAAATAGAATTATCAATTAATTTGAATAGTTCTTTTGAGAGAAAAATATAAAAATTTCTTAATTAATCCAACAAACCTCTCAATTCTTCATCCCTTGTCAATTGATTATTGATTATGTCGCGGGGAATGTAGGGGAGCAAATTATTTTCATATATATTCATCTATTCTTTTCTATAAAAATTTCGATTAAAATCATTCGATTTTTTTCTGACAAATGCAGCCAAATATTCTTTTATTTTTAATTCTCGCCCCTCACGGCTGACGAATATTCGGTTGCATTCGTCTTTGTTTTTCATCAAATAAATAAATAAAAATAACACTTGAAAATATTTTATTTAATTAAGGGTGGGTAAATAAAGAGAGTCTTTTAAAAGTATTTAATTTCGAATTAATTCCAAACGGAATAAAACCCCGTTAGTTTGCAAGTGAATGGAATTTTTATAAATAGAGAATTTATTTTATAATTTTTACTTTCTCATACCTCTATATATGAAATATATAGAGAGAGAAAGTATTGCGATCATGTCAAAAAATTCGATGTCGAGATTTTGATGGATATACATGTTTTGAGGTCCCCTGAGTCCAAAAAAGTGGGTCCCGCAAATTGGTCTGTGTGTGTGTATGTATGTATGTATGTATGTGTGGACAGATTTTTAACATGAAGGAATTGAGCTACCGGATTGAAATTTTATATTTAACTTAGGTACCTTCCCACACGCTCAAAATAAGCTTTTGAACAAAATCGGCCAAAAAGTACTAGTACTTTACTGATGTACTTTTTCAGTTTTTTTTCGATTTTTCTCAAAATTCCCTCCAAGGATTTTTTTTAAAATTCATAAATGAACTATTTTTTAGATGCTCTTTAAAATGTATATTCTCATTTTGCCGTTGAAATCTTCTGAAGACCACTTTACTCTTGTTCCTTTTAGCATGAAGGAATTGAGCTACCGGATTGAAATTTTATATTTAACTTAGGTACCTTCCCACACGCTCAAAATAAGCTTTTGAACAAAATCGGCCAAAAAGTACTAGTACTTTACTGATGTACTTTTTCAGTTTTTTTCGATTTTCTCAAAATTCCCTCCAAGGATTTTTTTTAAAATTCAAAAATCAATTATTTTTTAGATGCTCTTTAAAATGTATATTCTCATTTTGCCGTTGAAATCTTCTGGAGACCACTTTACTCTTGTTCTTCATAGGAAAGATAGAAATGGTTGCCATGGTAACGGAATTTAAATCTTTTTCTTTTTATTAGATTAAAAAATCAATTATTATTTAAATTCCCATTTATTTGTGTCTTTAATTGCTTAGGAGAAAACATATATATCTCTCTCTCTCACTTGCAAACATTATCGCCTGTCTCTCCGCCTTCTCTCATAGGCCTAATGTTAATTTCCTATAGGGATTTGTATGTTAATTTCGATTCAAAAGGGGGTCCCCTTGAAACTTTTTAGGCATTTAAAATTTTTTTTTCTCCAATTCTTATGAAATTTTGTATTTATTTACGATTCTCTATTGTGTATAAAATGTCCAAATATGAGATTAAAATTTTTTAAAAATAACCATAGTTTATTTCAAGCAGTCAACATTTAAAATCCAAGTTTGAAACTAAAAGCTAAATCGAAACTAAATATATTCTCGACACAAAAAATACTTCTAAGCGTAATTTTTTGTATTTATTCATTTATTTGGGATCTATTCGAAGTGAAATAATTTTTAAAAGACTTATTTAATTAATCCACCCCCAAAACTCACCCTCTTTAAAATAAAATACTTCTAAGCGTAATTTTTTGTATTTATTCATTTATTTGGGATCTATTCGAAGTGAAATAATTTTTAAAAGACTTATTCAATTAATCCACCCCCAAAACTCACCCTCTTTAAAATAAAATACTTCTAAGCATAATTTTTCTATTTATTTATTTATTAGGGATCTATTCGAAGTGAAATGATTTTTTAAAGACTTATTTTTACAAAAAAAAAAACGAAATTTCCTGTGTTATTTAAATGGGAAATCGAAAATATCAATGAGCCACCTCTTAATATTAATATTATGAGCTCAGGTCTACACAGAATTTTTTTTTCATCATTTCGAATGAGATTTTCATAGTAACTAAGGAAAAAATTTTTTTTTTTGGCCTACCCTAATATATATAGCTAAATATTTTTCGAGATCTATATATTTGAATAAGATAATAGTATTCAAAATACCCCGATTCTGACTAAACAAGTCATAGATATATTTAAAAGGATGTTTGGCCTCACCAATAAAAAACACAGTCTCGTTAAAAATATCTAATATATTCATAAATAATTTTTATCGTGTAGGTCTAAAATCTTATATAGTCTAAGTTGCCGAAAAGACTGTGTGCTTCTGTGTCTGACAAAGAGTGTGAGTGTGGAATGGGAAAAAAGTGTGTTAAAAAAAACCTTAATAAAATAATTCTTAAAGTTATTTTTTCATCAATTTCCTCCGTTCAATTAAAATTGCAATAAATTGAAAAAATCTGGTGTGACAATCACAGTACACAACTTTCGATTACCGAAGATAAGAGACTCTTACCTTCGGTAATCGAAAGTTGTGTTCTGTGCTTGTCACACCAGATTTTTTGTGTCGACATGTATTTAGTTTCCGACAGTAGGGTACAATTGAATTCAAGATGTAAAATTTATAAGTATGGGAAAATATTTATATTTTGATACCATGGCAACCATTTCTCCTATCTTTTCTATGGAGTACAAGAGTAAAGTGGTCTTCAGAAGATTTCAATCACAAAATGAGAATATACATTTTATTGAAGATCTAAAAAATAATTGATTTTTGAATTTTAAAAAAAATCGTTGGAGCAAATTTAGAGAAAATCGAAAAAAACTGAAAAAGTGCATCAGTAAAGTACTAGTACTCTTTGGTCGATTTTGTTCAAAAGCTTCGTGTCACGTCCCATAGGGGTGCCTAACTTAAATATAAAATTTCAACCTCCTAGCTCTTTTCGTTCTTGAGATATTTTGTTCACAGACAGACACACACACACACACACACACACACAAGACAGACCATGTCGCGAAAACCACTTTTTTGGATTCAGGGGACCTCAAAACGTGAAGATCCATCAAAATCTCGACATCGAATTTTTGACATGAAACCAATACTTTCTCTCTCTATATATTAACATATATCAATATATATATATAGAGGTAAGAGAAAGTAAAAAGATAGAAATTCTTACTTTTTATCTTCTTTATTTAAAAAAAAAAAGAGACATTCTTTTTCCAGAAAGACAATTTATTAATAACTAATTGCGCCTCCTACTGGCTTTGACCCTTCTGCGGCGGACCCCTGAATTTTCTCTTGCAAATAAAGACTCAAAAACATTTTTTCCACCTGCTCGTCTTTCCTTAACATGTGGAGTAACTTTTCTAAGACAATTTTTTTTATATTCATGCCGTATATATCTGGCCTATTTAGAAATATATGTTATAAAGCAGAGATTGTGCTTAATCCAATGATTGATTCCCAATGATTTTCAATGTGGAAATTTTCAATATTTTTTGAGTCTCCCAATTTTCCTGGACTCCTAATTTCTTCTATAAAGTATGTCAAATCTAATTTTGAAAGGATGTTACATCATCAGAACGTAACAGACAGGCGGACAGACGGACTTTAGAGAATATATTATATATATATAGATTTATCATTAATTGGGTATGGAGCCCCCCTCAAAGCAAGGAAAATATAAAAAAAGTAAAAAAAACACGAAATCAAATTAAACTAATTTTGAACAAAAAAATAATTTCAAAAAAATATCAAAAAACTACTTAGAAATAGTTTTTATGCCCAATCTCATTTTCTCTAGCCAGCTGATATTTTTTTTTTTTTTTCATTAACTTATATAATATTTTCCTGCTTGGTTATTCATAAAGATTTTTTTTTTTTTTGTACAAATTACAAAAAATAAACTCAAGTCTTGATATATTTATTTGTGGATTCTGGTTCAATTCCAAGATGACAGCTAATTCAAAAGATTTTAATTCCTTGAAATTCATCTGTCATATCATTGAGACAGAAAGAAACCATCCCGACCGAGGGAGTAAATTATTTTTTCATAATAAATCTTGTTCGCTTTATTTATACTCTTTCTTTTTTCTTAGGTAAAACAATAATAGTTTATTACATAATATTCACACGATTAAAATATAGGTAAGAGAAAAAAAATAGATTTATTTTGCAGTAGCTCTCTTTTTCATTATGATGAATATGAAACCGTTCTTGGGTGGTAGGACGGTTGCCTTTGCCTCAGGCGCTGGCTATCATGCACATAGACATTTATAATTAGGGGGCAGAATTACCAACTTGCTGAATCCTTATCTGTCTCTCTCCAAAAACTTTTTGTTAATATTTCTTCAAGAAGAAAATTTTAATTTTCTTAAAAAGAACATTGAAATAGAGAATTTCTCTATTTTATTTTTAAAACAAGGGCCTACTAAATTGAATTGCTAATTTATTTAATAACTAACGTCATTTTTTCATTGAATAGAATTATATTCAATATTTATTCAAATAATAATAAAATCCAATAAACTTGTTTATTCTATCTTTTAATTTCCGTTCATGGTCACACAAGAATTAATAAATGACCTCATAGTACTTCAAAGAATGATTTTGCAAACTCAAGTTGAGTTTCTTCTCTTTATAAGGAGTATATTAAATTATTTTGAAATAAAAATGAAAAAATGCTACATGATAAAAATATTTTTTTGACCTAAAATAGGAGTTATGAAATTTTATAGTTAATAATTGAAAGAGATGTGCCCACGGGGCTTGGAGTAGTTGGTAGCGCGTCTACCTTCTATACCGAACGTCGCGGGATCGGACCCCAGGCAGTCCGAAGATTTTATTTAAGGCATTTGGATACAAAATGGCTTAAATAAGAATGCCTGGACCCAAATATGTATAATAATCAATAACGGATATCGTTTAAAGTCTTAAATGGCCTAAGTTGCCGAAAAGACTGTGTGAATGTGAGTGTGAATGAGAAAAAAGTGTGAATGTTTAAAAAAAAAAAAAAAAAAAGAAAGAGATGTGATAGGAAAAACAATAATACAGATAAGAAAATCACGGAATATAAAAAATTTATGAATATGACAGAGAGAAGGCAGCAGCGAGGCAGGTACATGTGACATAAAGGCGTATGTATTTGTAGATTATAAAATTCTTGAAAAATTTGAACTAGTTTATCATTCTTCAAACGTAGTCTATATAGTCAAGGATTTGGGTTAGAAGTATAAGGACTTCCAGTTTGGATGTCATAGAGAGAATAGTAAAATTGTTACTAATAAATATTCATAGCGTTATTGTTAAAGGAGATTCGTATTTTAATTTAAATAAATTAAATTACAGGAGCTCTGGATGGTTTCTTACAAATTGCTAAAGAACTGACGTCATTTGGGACCAGAGAGGATCACTCTGCCTCTAAATGACGTTAATACCGCCACTTTCACTAGTTGGCGATTAGACAAGGGAATAAAGCAGTTAAGCTTATAATCCTGAGTGGAAAACAACTCGAGTTCAAATCCATCTAATAGAAAAATATTATCTAACTCGTTGTGTGCTGCCTCCTCCTGAGGAAGGAATGGCAACCCACCTCAGCATTATCCCCTGAAAGTTACCTCTCAGAGTATTCACAACCTGTCATGTCGGACAGTTCTGACTGAAGTGAGTGATGCTTTTACTAAAAAGTTCCTAACAAAAAATTTTGGCAAAATCTATATCCAGAATTTGTAAAAATATGAACTTTGAGAAGAATATTATTCAATTTTACATACTGTAGTATTAAATTTTAAAATTAGAATTTCTGTCAATTATCTTGTTAGATTTTTTTTTAAATTCCCTTTCGGCTTCAGGGGATAAAACTCAATTTCATTTGCTTTATTTTTATTTATTGTTTTTATCTAGTAAATTTAGAATTTAGCAATTCCCGAGACGTTAGTCTACTTCAAGATTGCTCCAATATGTTTGTGTAAATAAGGAGGGAATTCTTTTGAATGCATGTCAATTGGTATGTCACCAGATATTTGCTTTCGCAATGTCTTCTGCAAATGGAGGCTGCGAGGTCGTCAGCTCGAAAATGGGGTCAATCCATGAACGTTTTAGTGATGATCATTGAAGGGATCTTCATTAATTATTCACTAAACTCGGCCTTGATGATGATTTGTCTGTCCACTTGGTAAACGCCATCAGCGACCATAATAAACAATAAAGTTTAATGGTTAGACTATTTGTAATTAAGTCTTCCGTGACACACTTGTTCATCAACTTTATTAATAAGACTCAGGATGTCAAACATTCCTCGTATCGTGTTTACGTATAATAGAAATTTAATTTTCTAAATTTAATCTAATTATTTATTTTCTTTAGAGTCAGCTCAGGGGTCCCGACGGGCCGGCCTGTTCTATTCCTTCTGGTCTCAAAAGCCCATGAACCGCCGACCCCGCACCGCGGTATTAAGGTGAAGAAAGAAGAATTTATTTTCTTGAGAGTGTTTAGATACGTGTCAAAACGTTTGATGCCAAAATAAAATTTTAGGAATCTGGCTGGCTTAGAGGCTTTGATCTTTTTAAAGTACTATTTAACTACGTATTTCTACTATAGTAATTTATATTAAATATCTTTGTCTATTTCATTATATTGATAAGATGAAGGAGAAAAAATATAAATTTTTAATTTTTGAATTTTTTGTTATTAAAATACCAAAAAATTTTTAAATATTTATTTATCAGTTTAAAAAGAAAATGGTAAATATTTATTAATGGTGGTTGTGGGATGCGTGGGCGAACAGCTCTCCCCCCGCTACGCAACAGGTGTGTATGTGTGAGAGAGAAGCGTGGGGGGTGACGTCACATGCGTGACGTCATGCGGCCCCTCGTCTCCTTACAAGGCAAGGGAATGGGGCTCGGGGGGTGTGTGTAGGAAGGCCTAGGCCATCGAACAAAACAGATGCTGGCATCCAGACGGGGGACGACCTCCCAAAATGGGGAACATTGACCGAGGATTTTAAAATCGCAGCTTTATGATAATTTACATATGGAAATAAGATTTCTTTATTGTTTATCGATTAATTAGCCCATACAATTTCTTTAATTATAATAAATTATATAAAAAAATTTTATCTTTAAATAATCAATTTATATTTAAATATCTTTTTGCCTAGAAATTAAATATTCGGTATTTAAATTTTAAAGACATTTAATTAAATTTCCCCATTTTCCAAAAAAAAGGCGTAACTATTGTATATCATGAAAAGTTTTTTATTATATTCTATTCAAGGATGACGTATATTCAGAATCAGTTCTAAAGGGGTATGAATCGCGGGACGAGTTTGAAGGCATAACCCATTTTTATTGAAATGTTAACTATTATATTACTTTCTCTTACCTATGTATATATGTAATATATATATAGTGAGAAAGTATTGGATTCATGTCAAAAATTCGATGTCGAGATTTTGATGGATATACACGGACCCCTGAATCCACAAAAGTGGTTTTCGCGACATGGTCTGTCTGTGTCTGTGTGTGTGTTCAATTTTAAGCGTGAAGGAATTGAGCCAGGAGGCTGAAATGTTATATTTAAGTTAAACACCTCCCGGGACCGAGAAAATAAGCTTTTAATCAAAATCGGCCAAAGATTACTAGTACTTTACTGATGTACTTTTTCAGTTTTTTTCGATTTTCTCAAAATTCGCTCTAACGATTTTATTTAAAATTCAAAAATCAATTATTTTTTAGAGATATATATTCTCATTTTGCCCTCAAAATTGTTTGAAGCACACTTTACTCTTGTGCTTCATAGGAAAGATAGGAGAAATGGTTGCCATGGTAACAAAATATAAATATTTCCCCATGTTTATAAATTTTATTACAACTTGAATTTTAATATTCCGAAGATTTTATTTAAGCCATTTGGATACCAGATGGCTTAAATAGAAATGCCTGAACCCCAAATACATATATAAATTACAACGGTTATCGTATAAAGTCTTAAATGGCCAGAGTTGCCGAAAAGACTGTGTGAATGTGTGTGTGAGTGTGAGTGTGAATGAGAAAAAAGTGTGGATGTTTTTTGTAAAAAAAAAAAAAAAAAAAAAAAAAAAAAATTAATATATCGGCGGAAACTAAATATATGTCGACACAAAAAATCTGGTGTGACAAGCACAGAACACAACTTTCGATTACCGAAGGTGTCACATCAGATTTTTTTTATTTAAAAACAAACTTCCGTTCTGTGGTATTGTCTGAAGATATCAATCAATGTAAATAAAAAGAAATTTTTCTGACAATACGATTTTATTATACTAATTTCTATTATTAGTTACTCTATGGTTAGTAAATGGCATCAGCAGACCGAACCTGAATTTGAAATCTCCTTGAAATCTTGCCAAGATCGCCTTTTTAATTCCAATAATAAATATTATTGTTTGTTTTAACAAAAAAAACAATTCCGTTTACCATATGTATGCATATGATAAGCAATGATAAAATTATATATAGATAGGAAAAATATTATCTTTCAAAGTTAAAAGAAAAAATACGATAAGAGAAAATAAAATACTAATAAAAAAAACGCAATTAGTATAGTACAATTTACATATAATAAAATGATTTTGCTTTAATATTTATTTAGGAATAAGGCCACATATTCGTAATAATCTCTAGTCATAGGCTTGGAGAAAGAAAGGTGTTTAAAATTAAAAAAAAAAAACCATTGGTAATGCTTTTTGAAAACCACTTGATAATTTTTGATTTGCATATTTAATAACTATTTTTTTCGCCCACAGGGCTTGGAGTAGTTGGTAGCGTGTCTACCTTCTATACCGAACGTCGCGGGTTCGGACCCCAGGCAGTCCGATAATTTTATTTAAGGCATTTGGATACCAAATGACTTAAATAAAAATGCCTGGACCCCAATATGTATAATACTCATTAACGGATATCGTTTAAAGTCTTAAATGGCCTAAGTTGCCGAGAAGGCTGTGTGAATGAGTGTGTGAATGTGAGTGTGAATGAGAAAAAAGTGTGAATGTTTTTTTATAAAAAAAAAACTATTTTTTCCTGTAACTAAATGAATAAAATACTTTTCAATATAGTTTACATGAATAAAATACATATCCGAAAATGTATTTATTATTTAACAATTTGTGAGTGTGTTTATTGGTGGACCAAACGCCCCATGATCCCCGCGAATCGTACCGAAAATCTCTAGCCTTTCAAAGGTTCGTTCATTGGCCCATCAACAAATAAACTTAATCACTTTGTTAAATATATCTATAACTTGTCAAGTCATAATCGAAGTTATTCATTGAATATTAATATCTTATTTAATATTAGATCTCACGGAAATTAGTTATTATTAGAGACCGGAAAAAAAGCATAAAAATGAAAAAAAGTGCTTAAAAAAGCATAAAAAACTTGAATAAAAAGTTGTTAAATAAGCATAAAAGTTGAAAAAAGCATCTCATAAGCAATTTTTACTCATACCAATGGCGTATACAAATTTTTTTTTAAAGAAACTAAATTTATTCCGCCCCGCCCTGCGAAAAATTTTGTTTTTGCGGAACCAAATTTTTTCACCCTGCGGAAAAATTTTTTTTTACAGGGCTTTATTTTTTCGCACTGCGGGGTTTTTGGAAAATTTTTTTTTTAGGGGGGCGCCCCTCCCCCTCCCCCTTTATATACGTCCCTGGTATATGCGTGTGTGAATGGGAAAAAGTGTGTTTTTTAATAAAAAAACAAAAAAATTATAAATATTCGTAAAATAAGTTCAAATAAGCACGAAAGGGAAAAAAAGCAAAAAAAGCATAAAAAATGCAATCTCAATGCACTTAGTTTTTCCTAATTCGTATAGAAATTAAATATCTAATAGTTGCTTATAAAATTGAGCAATAAGCATTTTGCTTAAAATCCGGTCTCTAGTTATTATTATTATTATTATTATTTTAAAATAGTACTTGAAAAAGTCAGAAAAAAATTTACTTAACATTCTATTCATTTGTTACGTGTGTGTTTCGTATTATTATCCTAAATTATAATTATGGTCGAGGGTCCGGTGGCCTGGTGCAATGGATAACACGCCTAAGCCCCGGAAAGGCGGAGATCCTGGGTTCGATTCCCGGGGGCCATGGGATGTTTGGCCTCATCAATAAAAAACACTCACATGTCTTGTTAAATATATCTATGACTCAGTAAAGTCCGAATCGAGGTATTTTGAATACTATTATCTTATTCAAATAATAGATCTCGAAAAATATTTAGCTGTAAATTATCAAGTCTAGGTATACATTTTTAATAATTAATTAATTTTTTTTTTTTTTCAAGATAAATGAGTATAGTCTTCCGATAAATCTGATTATTTAATCACTTATATCATTTTTCTTTCTGTATTAAAAAAAAAACTTAATAATACAATCCATTCAGTTCATCAATGAATGATTCTATATTTAATTCAGAATATAATTATTTACTTTATTCCAAGAGCATTTTGGAACAGTTTGAAACTATCAGGCCCACACGTATGTTCATACAAAAGTACTATCAGGTTTCAAACTGTTACAAACTTTTAATGAGACAAACCAATTGCTTAAAAGTTTTTAGAGACTCCCATTTTTAAATGTTAATAAGGCTAAAATGTATCATTTATTATTAATATAATATTTCACCTATTTAAGAAAATTCTTCAGGGGTTTAAAACCCTGATTAATGACATTAAATGTCATGAAAATATTTACATATGAATAAACATCGAAGTTTATAGCTTTTTTTTATGTAGCCCTACTGTTCTTCTAATCTCTCCCCCTACACCATGTGTCAAGGTGTCTGAATTAGTAGGGGATAAGGGATACAATTAGTTTTGTATATATTTCCAAACTGCTCATAAATTCCCTACTCTCTTGTTATTATGGGTCGAACGTGATCTTTATACTAATCTGAATCTGACACCTAAATCAAGGCACTTGCCTTCGATATGGGAATTTAAAAAGTATATAATAAATATGACTCAATATGGAATTATTATTTTTTTTTTTTTGGTTCATATGCGTCACTCTATGCACGGCATTCCGGTCAGAATTCCAGGTATCTTCCTCCTGAATCATTGGATTTTTGGTCAGACTACATATGAGTAGGTTTAATATACTATCGTTGTCAAAAGTATATGATCTGAATTTTCAAATAAGAACACTGTTATATAAAAATATTTATTTACTTAAGCGATATGATGTTGATCCCTTTACTCGAACAATGAGGAAATCGGTCAATATCGTTATTTTTATACGAATTGCGGATATGACGTCACGTCCTTTGACGGAAATAGCTGGTTCGTCATCAAATTGGTTATACTAGAATTTGCTCTTTACTTTATCTATGAATGAGCAAATTAGAATTTTTTTGGCAGAAGTATTTTAAAAATTAAATATTTTCTGTTCAAGTTATTTATTATTAACAATTAATTATATAATCCATGGATTATTTAAAAAAAAAAAATTATGTTTATATAAAATTTAATTTTAGTTTAAAAAAAATAAACTTAAAATAAATTCCTCTCTTGTAAAAAAATCTAATATTAAAATAAATAAATTTTTTTTTTTTTTTTTTGAATAAGGGGAACAAACTAAAAACCTGAGCTCGTTTTTTTTAGAGACCATTTGTTAAAATTTCAACCTTATTTGGTTTTATTTGATTCTATTCATTCCTGATGGTGAATCATTTCACCTTGGCACAAGGAAAATAAGTGTAGTATTGTAAAAAATAAAGCAAAATACTAAACTTAAATAATTATAAAAAGAAGTAGGAAAGTCAAATAAAAGTTTTAAATATGTCTCTGATACAACTACAATATTAGAAAAGATCATCCACTTTGTTAGAAATAAAATTCCATAAAGTGTATTTGGGAAGTTTCTTCATCTCCAATGGAAAAGGATCATTTTTGAATGAAGCATAATCACTGACTAATCATTTTTACTCTCTACTTGTTCTTTAAAAAAAAAAAAAAAAAAAAAAAAAAAACACTAGGCCATTTAAGACTTTTAACGATACTGGTATTTATAATAAATACAAATATTGGGGGTCCAGGCATTCTTATTTAAGCCATTTAGTATCCAAAGGGATGCTTGTTTTTTTTTTTTTTTTTTTTAATAAAAAAACATTCACACTTTTTTTCTCATTCACACTCACATTCACTCAGTCTTTTCTGCAAGTTAGGCCATTTCAGACTTTGATGATAACCGTTATGAATATACCGGGTGGGCCAATAGTGCGTGGACGGAAGATTGTGGACTTATTAACGGACATTTTTAAAATTTGTTGATCGCGCATTATGTGGGGCCTTTAGGGCTACAAATTAAAAATATTTTTGTTCCAATTGCACCTCATATACAGGGTGGTCCATATCAAAGTTATGTTTTTTTAAATGGAACGCCCTGTATATTATTGCATATTTGGATTCTACGGCCAATTTTAGTATGAGTTTATGTCATGCAATGTATTCCAAACCAAACCGTTTAGCCGCAAATCGGGCTTTTGTGAAAAAACTGCTGTCTGGAAAAAATTGAATATCTCGCGAACCATAAAACTTAGGGGACTGTTCTTTTGTGAGGTTACTAACCATGAAATGTACTAATGTAGGCCAGATGGGAAACCCGAAACTATTATTATGTTGGGAGAATTGGCCATGCCAATTTGGAAAATTTCAATCATGGATAACTTCATTTTTTCAAATGGAACATGCTACTTTTTTTATGCCATGGGACGTGAAATTTAATTATCTTTCAGATGATATAAGGTTGTCTATATCTATCTTTGGTAGTTTTCTTTTTATTCCAAAATATCTGATAACGAAAAAAAAAATATTTATTATAGACAAAATAATTGAAAAAAAATCGAAACGCAAAACAAAAATTATAATAAATGGAAAAAATATGCTAAATATTCCAAAATGTCTTTAAATTTCCCTTAAAATCATTTATTAGAACTTCTCGAAAAAGAAATTAGGGTTATGTTCAGGTTAGGAGGTGCGCCATCTTGTTGACAAATCATAGCCCGAATTTGAGCAAGCGGGACTTCTTTGAGAAGTTCTAATAAATGATTTGAAGGGAAATTTAAAGACATTTTCGAATATTTAGCATAATTTGTCCATTTATTACGATTTTGTTTTGCGTTTGGATTTTTTTTTCAATTATTTTGTCTATAATAATTTTTTTTTTTTTCGTTATCAGATATTTTAGAATAAAAAGAAAACTACTAAAGATAGATAAAGACAACCTTATATCATCTGAAAGATAATTAAATTTCACGTCCCATGGCATAAAAAAAGTAGCATGTTCCATTTGAAAAAATGAAGTTATCCATGATTGAAATTTTCCAAATTGGCATGGCCAATTCTCCCAACATAATAATAGTTTCGGGTTTCCCATCTGGCCTACATTAGTACATTTCATGGTTAGTAACCTCACAAAAGAACAGTCCCCTAAGTTTTATGGTTCGCGAGATATTCAATTTTTTCCAGACAGCAGTTTTTTCACAAAAGCCCGATTTGCGGCTAAACGGTTTGGTTTGGAATACATTGCATGACATAAACTCATACTAAAATTGGCCACAGAATCCAAATATGCAATAATATACAGGGCGTTCTATTTAAAAAAACATAACATTGATATGGACCACCCTGTATATGAGGTGCAATTGGAACAAAAATATTTTTAATTTGTAGCCCTAAAGGCCCCACATTATGTGCGATCAACAAATTTTAAAAATGTCCGTTAATAAGCCCACAATCTTCCGTCCACGCACTATTGGCCCACCCGTATATTATTTAGGGTCCAGGCATTCTTATTTAAGCCATTTGGTATCCAAATGGCTTAAATAAAATCATCGGACTGCCTGGGGTCCGAACCCGAGACGTTTGGTATACGAGGTTAGCACGCTAACCTCTACACCAAGCCCCTAGGGCCCGGGATGCTTGTTCACTTTATAAAACTACTTTTTAATTGTTAAAAATTTCAATTGTTATTAGAAATAAAAGACACATTGGTTAATTAGTAATTAATAGCTGCGCCACCTGCCTTTGGCCCTTCCAGCTGTTTTGGGTCCGACGATGGGGGATTCTTAATCCCGTGCAAATAAAAACTCACAAAAATATTTGATCCTCTTTGGAATATATAGATATGTATTTATAAAATACATATTTTTCGTGAGTTATAGAGGATGTGGAGAGGGGCTAAGCTTCCCTGGCTGGACGCAGCTATTAATCTTATAAACAAACAAATTAATACCATTGAAAAATCTCAACCTTCAATTAAAAATAATGTTTTAATTATAGTAATAATAATTATGTTAATACAAGACTCTCTAGTCTTTCATGTTTCTTTTTATCCCCTCTCCTTCAGTCTTCAGGCTGTCTCTCGGTTTTCGTCTCTTCGTTTTTCCCAGGCGTCTGCCTTTTGGCTGCCGTTCAACCTTGGATGTTTTTTTGTTGTAGCTTTTTTTTTTTTTATTTCCCAACCCTTAATCCTTTCTTTTCATCTTCTTTCATTTTATTTTATATATTTTTTGTATTGTCAAAGTAGTGACATTTATTATACTATGAATACATTTGTGAAAAAAAAAATTGTTCACCTCTTTCTTGTGTAATTTAATTTATGAAATTTTTAAATTTAATATATATGTTTTAAACAAATCTATAAAATTATCAGATGCTAGTTTAAAATGAAGATCTTCATAAAGAAAGAAAAATAGCCTAATTCTTGTATTTTCATTCAAAATAATTGAAATACAGGAATATATTGCTCAGCCGTTTTCACATATTGTTGGAACATCATCAAAAAAGATCAAATTAAACGAGACAAAAAAAGCTAGTAATTTGCTTTTCTTCTTGCCCTTGAGCTATGGCTCAGAGGTAGAGTATCAGCTTCTGGTGCCAGATTTCAAGGGTTCGCATCCCGTCCCAGGCGAAGAATTTATCTCAATTGAATTGGATACCAATCAAATGAAATAAATAGGGACGGGGTCTAAATGACCTCAGATGCCGAAAAAGACCTTAAATAAATAAAAAAAAAGCTTTTCCTCTTGTCTGTTGAATAAATATAAAATAAAAAAAACAAAAAAAAAGCCTCCCCCCTCGGACCCACCCCCCCCCCCCCCAGGGGGGGGGGGGGGGGCGAAAAAAAAAAAGAGAGGAGAGGGGCCCCCCCTCAAAAAACAAAAACCAACCCTTTTGTCGCCCGCGGCCGGCCCTCGGCGGGTTGCATAGTGAAATCTAAAATTTCGAAAAAGATTCGTCCTCCTTATCTTCAGGTTGTTGCGAGAAATTTACCATCAGTAAATTATTAGAAATAATTTTAAAATATAAGGCAATAGAGCTTATAATTTGGCCATGTATTCTAATTACAACCCGAGTTAAAATGATTAAAAATGAGGGATCCACGCCCCCAGCAGGTCTGCACAGTGAACCTTTAGGGACACACAGGGATACACACGCCCACACCAGGAACACACACAGTAGATCGAAATTTACCAGAAGAAAAATGTGTGTCCCTGGTGCTGGCGCGGTGTGAATCCCTCGATCATTTTAAATCATTTTTACTCGGGAATTAATTATCTATAATAATTCCTAATTTTTCTTGACAGATGAAATGCAGAAGAACAAATTCAATCAAAAAGTGATTATAAATTTGCACGATTATTTAATTTTTTGTTTTTCATTTTCCAATAACATAATCGCCGGTGGCGCAAATCGTGAGACAAATTCCACTGACCTAGAACCTTATCGAGATCCCAGATCACGATCGTGTTCGTGATCGTGGCGATCGTGTGGTGTTTGAGTCGCTTCCAAATGGCAAGTCGCCGCTAAGTCGGCTGGCCATTCGCCAATCCAAGTGCCGTCGACGGCACAGGCCTATTCCTGGCCCTCCGCATCGACATCCACAACAAAATTGTCCGCATCGTGTAAACAAAAGACTCCAAAACCTCCTCCTCCTTTGCTTTGCTAATTTGGTAACTCGGCAATGTCAATATTTTAAAGAAAAAGTATCCAAGATATAATAAATAACTTTCAGTGAGGAAGTGAGTGAGCTCAAAAAAAAAAAAAAAAAACAACACCAGAAAGACTGCTATTTATTTTTCCATCATTGTATAAATAAAATTTTTTAATTTGTTCAAACAAAAAAAAAGTAAGGTGTGGTTAAAAGTCCAACTACACCGCTCGTCTAATGTCAAAACACACCAAAATTTTTAAAATTAAATAACCAAGCTACTAGGCTAAGTTTCCAGACTCTCGTAAGTCGAACCCGGAATCTCTAGCCTATCCGATGAGTTCAATTGTACCAGACCATAGGACGCTCGAGTGAGCACCCCAAATTAATTACCTAAATTTGCTTCTAGCCAAGCTCTGAAAAGTCAAATAATCTTATACACAATTTAAATAGAAAATTTTAAAGGAATATATTATTATAGTCGTTTATTAGATCCTACTCAATAAACACTTTCCACAAAGTCTAATTGAAAAATATTTTTATATCCAACACAAAAATGGATGAATAAGATGAGAAGCCTTATACTTCAAGATGACTCACAAATTTATCTTTAGAGAAAAAAAAAGTGGATTGAATAAAGAAGGCATCTTTTTTTTGGTTTTAGGGAGGAGCTTAGGGAAAAGAACGCGGACTTACATCAACATTCAACACTCGAGATATTTTAATGTTTTTCTTTACAAGTTGTTTTGAGCCCTTAAGTGGGACACTTCTATAAGGGCGAATGGATTTATAGCAGAGCGCCGAGTCGAGTCGGCAGTCAAGAGGGTCCCGAGGGACAAGTGTCGACACTCCCCCAACCCCAGTCCCGAGAATATCGGACTTGTTCGCCGCATAATCACACAATTCTCCATTCCTTTTTATTGGCTACTAATCGAGTGAACAAAATTCCATTTGAGTTGAAAATATTTTTCATGTTATTCCCACAGGTGATTGAATATTTATTGGTCTAACCATAATTCTTCCTCAACTATCCCTGTGAAAGGGTAGAAAGGGTTTCAAATAATGAAATTTTTTTTAATAACTGGGACACATTAAATAAATATTCAGCCCTTAAATATGTTTTTTTGTCATTTCGGCACCTTAGACCATATCCTGTACACTTTAATTGATACAAATTATCTGTGTTTTACATTTGTATAAGATACAACGTTTAAGGCACTCATTATGTGACCTTCTTCAGGTATAATTCAAATACAATCGCAGTCTTTAGAATTACATTTGAACTTAGTACAAAGATGACCGATCCATAACTAACTTGTAAGTTTTAATTTGATGGCTTTTCATTCTTGGTTCTAATTACAATATAGAATGTAAATATCTAGACGTAATACTCTAAGATCCCTGAATATCAAATAGATTAAACTATTATTGATTATTCCATTTAGAAATAAAGAGATCAGTCTGTCCTCTTTCTTTGCCTTAAGTTCCCTTTTTTTGGGAAGAAGGTTTCAGAGACTACTGAAACGATTTATCTTATACATTTAAAACACAGTTAAGGTGGAAACATGAAGCTTCAATTTCCAAATACATTCACTTATTTGATTATTTAATTTAGAATTAAAGAGATCAATCAATCAGTTTTCCCTCTTTGCCTTAATCCCTATTTAGAGTCGGCTAATAGAATCAGACGCGAGCGAGAAGTGGACATAAACAATATGAGCCCAAGATATCTCAAGATTTGAAATTTTTCTAGCTTTTTTTATTTTTGAAGCTAACAATGTAAGTCATGGTCTATTTAGCAGCCATTTTTATAATCCGAATTTTTTGACTACTTAAGAGCACCCCATCCTGTGGACAACTACAAATAATATATATATAAAATAAATATATGAAAGAAAAAGCATAAAATCTATAGTAGGCGAAATTTCACCCTTGGAATGTGAAGCGTGACTTCTATCTATGCTTTAAGGGATAGGGTTTTCTCTGGCTGTCTTCTATTTATCTCTTCTACAATTTATCGGAATCACTTTTATTTTTTTACAAATATTTATATACAACAATATTAACGAAGATAACGAAGAAAGATAAGAACCTGGAGCAAATTTTTCTATTGTAGATAGAGATTCTTCAGATTAATTACAATAAAAGCTTTATATTAAAAATATGAGACAAATCTCTGAGTCAAAGGTGTAATATAAATTTATGAAATTAATAATTAAGAAAAACAGTCTTATAAAACAAAAAGTGCAGATAAAAAAATAAATAAAATGAAAATGAAATATAAGGTCAAGGGTCGCATTCCGTCCCAGGCGATTTATTTCAATTGAATTAGATACCAAACAATCGAAATAAATAGGGACGGGGTCTAAAAGGCCTCCAATGCCAAAAAAGACCTTCAAACGAATTAAAAATAAATGAAATATAAAAACAAATAGAAGTTTTGAAAAAATCTCAAAATTCCAAACAAAAACAATTTCAACCCCTCCTCCTCTCTTAAAAATAAAAACAATTTTAATTATGGATTTCTAGAACTATTGTTTTTACAAGATTATTTTTTCCAAATAAAGGACTTGTGAAATTTAAATTAAGAGTGTGAGAAATGAAGTTCTGAGTGGATATGTGACCCCTAAGCAAACAGCATTGAGACATGCTAATGCTCTTAACAGGCATTCGACCAAGCCCAAAAACTTCCAACAGACACCAAGTAGATACTCGGATTACCATTTACAAAGAGAATGCAAAAAAAAAAACGTCTGCGACTTATGTGTTCTCTACATATGTGTCAGATGCAACTGTCTTTCAAATGCATTTGATAAGAATGATTATTTTCCCAAGATTTCACACTTGTATTTTAAAATTAACCATCAAAACATTTAATTAGTTAACTAATTATAATTACTAAGTAATAAATAATTTATTTTTAAGTTAATATATTTTGCGGTTTAGTTCCAAATGCATTTGCATCAATTGAATGTCTCTTGGGATCGGGATTCTCCATATTTGGATCGAATGCTCTTTTCGTTCCGGTTTCTCGCCACTCAACTAAAGAATTTCATTCTATATCCTTTATCGTCTCTGAAACTCTTCAACTTATTAAACTAATTCTGAATTTCTTTTTACATGCTTTTTTTTTTTTTTAAGAATAAAAATTAAATGAGTCATATCTGTTTGTTCGTTTGCATGTTATGATTGTAATTAAATTTGAAAATATAAGCGATATTCAATAAAAGCCAGTTTGCTAAAAAAAAAGTAAAAAATTAATAATATGAAATTTTAAAAATTCCAAGTGTAAAAACTTCTTCCAGCCTCATGAAAATTTAATTTCTCTTGTTTAAATTATTTATTAAAACATATATTTATTTTACTTTCTCGCATTACATATATAATAGCGAATCGGTCCACATGGGGCGGCGAAATTGTCCCTCCAATGTTTATAAGTAATCATGATTTTCTCAGCACCCCCTGGATCAAATCTTTTGAAAATCACAGGTCATAAGCTTGAATACATGATTTGTTCATTCGATTTTTACTACCATGTATTAAAAATTATTTTTTTTAAATTAGGTTATACCCTAGTATTTTGAGATAGCTACTAGAGAACATATAACAATCAATCCCTTACATTCTTCGACCTACTTGAAATTTTTCAAAAAAATTACTTTTTAGATTAACATTTTTAAATATTAAAAAAAAAAAAAAATCAATTTTTTGATAATTACATTTTTGGGGCCTTCTTTTTTGTGTACTAGTTTTTGAAGTTTTTTTTTTCAATAAATACTTGAATATAGATTTGAAAAAAATAGTTTCGTTTTATTTATTGAAAAAGATTTACCAATTTTTGTTTGGAATCAATTATCGTTTGTATCTAATTAGTTCTTCGATTACTCCGATTTCAAATTCGATTAGCCGAACTATGCGAGGCATTGCTGTATTTTGGTTCAAATTATTATAGTTAGGAAAAAAATAATAGAAAAATCATTAGTCTAATCTAGGAAAAAAAATGTTTGTTATAATAATATATTATAAAAGTGATTGTGTATGTGTTTATGAAAGGAATTTTTAAATATTTCTGCTGATATAAACAAATGGAAAGAAAGAGAAAAAAATTAAATGTGCATGGTAATCAACTTCACCCCGGATGCAATTAATTCCTCTCAGAATTGCGCAGAAAGGAAACCCTCCTTCTTCATTCCAGGGATAGAATGCCTTTCAAGCCTATTAATTTCGTTAACTAGTTCTATTTTTTTTTTTTTTTAGCTTTACTTTCTAATCAAGAGAACATTATGGAAGTCAGTTGGTCTTTTTTAAACCAGGCTTTTTTTTCGTCCGTTTGCTGAATTATTCATTTTAATTATCATAGACTCGCCAGATTGCCAGGAATTGCATTTATCAGACGCCTGTCGAAAGGACGGACAGTGACTAATCCTGCATCTCTCTTTTTCAATCCTTTTATTGTTTTAAAATGGAAAGTTTATTCAAGTATAAAATAAACTATACAATATTGATAAATTATTGAGTGAATGACTGAGTCATTGATATCTAATATAAATCAATTGTAACCAATTAAGAGTACAAATTGAACAAAGATATTTATAACATCGATTTGTTTGTAACAATTTAATACTCAGATTACTTTCCAGGACAATAAACTATTAGAAGAGTATCTTTTTTTATAAATACATACATAATGATCGTGGAGATCAGATTAATTATCAGAAATAAATCAGTATTTTTTTTTTTTTAAGATTTATCATTCATTGCTCCTATTAGGAGAGGGAGATAAACAAATATAATAGGCTAGTTATTCTTAAACTTGATAAAAGAAAGCTAGTGATTATATATTTCTATTTAATAAATCAATATCTAATATTAACTAGGTAGAGCCGTGTTTGAAAAGGATGGAATTTTTTCAAACAATGCTCAAATAGACTTCATTAGCCAGTCAATATATCGTTTAAGATAGCAAGTTTGCGAGATATGTTTGTGCTTTAAGATTGGGCAAAATTGCACCCCCTGGAGTCGAACCAGGACCTCCACGCTTTCGCGGCGGGTGGTCTAATTAATTAATATTTATATTTTAAATAAATGTAAGTAGGAAATAAAAAAGTTTTTGTTAAATTTGGTTGGAACCGACCGAATATTCGGTTTCGGCCAAAAATCCTAGTTTCGGTTTCGGCTAAAAAGTAGCCGAAACCTGAGCTGAAAAGATGGGATGAGACTCCCATGCAAAAAAAAAAGGTAAGATGATTTGCACTTGAGGGAGAAAAAATTTTTCCGCACGGTGGAAAAGGGGGAAAAATTTAGTCTCCCTAAAAAACGGTAAAATGATTTTCACGGGAGGGGAAAAAAAATTTCCGTTTCGCGGCACACATACGCGATATAATACAAGTTTCGGTTTCGGCCGAAAATAAGATTGAGGCCAAAATTTGGTTTCGGCTGAAAATCTTGTTTCGGTCGCACCCTAGTTGGAATGGACAAGAGTGGAAAATTTAAGTAACATAAATGATAAATATGGGGATTGACTTCCCCGAGACTTTCTCGTATATTCTTTTGGAATTACGTCTGGGTGTGTGTGTGAACACGATTGCTAAAAAACCAAAGCAGCTAGATCGATGAAATTTGGTATATGCTCCTTACACTAAAATTGTAGATTTCTATTAACTTTTGGAGTAAATAAGTCACTTGGAAGTAGTACTTTACTTAAAAAGTTTTTTCAAAAATTTTGAAATTTTCAATTTTTTTGTTATATTATAATAAAATACTCTATTTTAAAAAGTTTTTATTCTTTGACATTTTTTCGAAAACTAAATAGTTTTTGAAATAATCAAAAGAAGAAATAGAAAATTTTCGTTAATTTTGATAAAAAATCAAAACAAAATCATACAGGTGTCATTAAAAAAAGGGTAAATATAAACAAATTAATTTGTGAAACAAACAGAGTATTTTATTATAATATAACAAAAAAAATTGAAAATTTCAAAATTTTTGAAAAAACTTTTTAAGTAAAGTACTACTTCCAAGTGACTTATTTACTCCAAAAGTTGATAGAAATCTACAATTTTAGTGTAAGGAGCATATACCAAATTTCATCGATCTAGCTGCTTTGGTTTTTAAGCAATCGTGTTTCACACACACACACACACACACACACACACACACACACACACACACACATAATGCCAAAAATGGTTTTTTTGGACTCAGGGAGGTCTAAAACGTGGAGAAACATCAAAATCTCGAAGTCGAATTTTTTTACGATTACATAACTTTCTCTATACGAGAAAGTAAAAAAGGAATGAGAAAAAAATAAATTCAAATATTTTTTCTTTAGAAAATCGACTTTAAAAAAAAAAATTTCATTTTCAAAAATTTGTTTTATGTTTGACGAAAAAAATCTTTCTAAATTGAATTTTTAATTAAACATTCATAAAGAGCATAAAATTCTTAAATAGAAATGATAAATAGTAAAATGAGAAGTGGCAATAAAACCTCTTCGATTATGGTTCAGGTCAATTTGCATGCCGGAGATGAGATTCCACTCTCGAATCTCTGACTCGACCATCGTAAGAGTTTTTGTGCGTTCCGGAAGTTTTCGGACAAAGGGTTATTGTTTAGGTAAAGAGAAGAGAGAGAGAGAAAAAGGGACGTGGGTGGAATGCAGAGGGTAAGGTGGGGAAGGAGATTATTTTCGGGAGTATGTTGACTGTTGACTTGGCAACATTAGACAAGATTATCAACATGAATATCAAATAGTGTTTAGGCAAATACAACAAGTGTTTGCAAATTTTTGAGCTACCAAAAAAAACCCAAAAGCTTAAAGTTTTTATCTATAACTTAATTAATTCTTTATGTCGATTTATTAAGCGTATTAGCTAATTTTTAATCTGATTTCAATATTATTCAGTAATATATGTAAGAAATTAAAGTTATATATCAAAATGTAATCGTTTAAAGGTGGTTGGTGGCTTGTTATATAAATAAAGGTATGGTACTGATTTCAATAATGAATTCTTAGAGAAATTTTAATTGTGATATGATATCTGATCTTTCTGTTTTAAAATCACGCCAAGACCTATTCTTTAATCAATCAAATCTGTCGATTATTTGAGTGATTTGGCATTAAAAATGAATTATTTTAATTTTAAGGGTAGGTTTCTTCACCCATGGTCAAATAGATAACTCTTCATTAAGCGACATATTGCCGGTTGCTTCAGTTCTAGTCAACTAACAAATTTATCCGACAGATAGCAAATCATTGATGTAGTTAAAATATATAGTAAAAATTAAAATTATTAATTAAAGCTAATTAATTTTTACTTTCTCTTACCTCTATATGATATGATAATATATATATAGAGAGAGAAAGTATTGTATTCATGTCAAAAATTCGATGTCGAGATTTTGATGGAAATATACGTTTTGAGGTCCCCTGAATCCAAAAAAGTGGTTTTCGCGACATGGTCTGTCTGTGTGTCTGTCTGGGTTCAATTTATAGCATGAAGGAATTGAGCTAGGAGGTTGAAATTTTATATTTAAGTTAGGCACCCCCCGGGACCGTGAAAATAAGCTTTTAATCAAAATCGGCCAAAAAGTACTAGTACTTTACTGATGTAGTTTTTCAGTTTTTTTTCGATTTTCTCAAAATTCGTTCCAACGATTTTTTTTTAAATTCATAAATCAATTATTTTTTAGATGCTCTTTCAAATGTATATTCTCATTTTGCCATTGAAATCTTCCACTTTACTCTTGTACTTCATAGAAAAGATAAGAGAAATGGTTGCCATGGTAACAAAATATAAATATTTTGCCATACTTATAAATTTTACATCTTGAAATTCGAATGTACCGTACTGTCGGAAACTAAATATATCTCGACACAAAAAATATGGTGTGACAAGCACAGAACACAACTTTCTCTTGCCGTAGAGTAAGAGAAAGTTGTGTGCTGTTGCGCCAGTCACACCAGATTTTTTAACGAAATTTCTAAAAATATAAAATAAAACAGGCTTGTTTTTCTAATTATCCCCCTTATACCGAACTATGGCTTGTAGCTAACAAACTCCGGCCTGGGCTCTTATGATTAGCTTAACTAGAATTGAAGACTCTAAAGTCAAAGGTAACTAGCTTCTCCGAGGAATAGGTAGTTGAACTGAAGCAACCGGTCCAGAGCCTTGTAATAAATTAACGCTCTTCATTAGGTAAATTAAAACTACGCAAAGGCCAGCTTCCTATCTATGGATTAAGAAACGGGACCAAAGAGAAGAAATTAATCAAAATTAATGAGATATATAATCCTATTGCTATTTTAGATCAAAGTCCCCATGCGACATGGATTGGCTACAAATCAATTTAAATAAATAGAGTCGGGGTCTAAATGGCCACAGATGCCGAAAAAGACCTTAAATAAAAATAACAAAAAATCTGGTGTCTGGCACACAGCACACAAATTTCTCTTGCCCTTCGGTAAGATAACATAAGGATAGCCATGCGATTTGACATGGGGCGCTACGGAAAATTTCTGATACATCAAGGACGTCGGAAACCGAAAAAGTTTGGGTAATAGGGTAAGAGAAAGTAAAAAGATCAAAGTCTTCATTTGTTTCATTTAACTTTTGAAAAATAAAGAGATTGGATTTCCTTAAATTTTAATAATGAAATTCAATAGAGACAGCTATGGATTTAACTGAAGATAAAGGAAGTTTGTGTCATATGAAGGAAGAAAAAAAGATAAGAGATAAATCTTAAAACAAATAACACCTTTTTTGTGTAAAAGTTGCAAAAACATAGGAAAGACTTTTAAGGATCGCTTTCTATTTACATCCATCTCGTCGTAAAGAACAAATCATCAGCTGGTTGGTTTTGCCTCTTGAATTCATTTTCTCGAGTTTTTTTTTTTTTTTTTTACATTCCTTCTTCCTGTGGCGCCGAATTTATCATTCACTCACACTTGAATTATTAAAAATAGGACGTAAAACGTTTTGGGCCATGTTGTCAATTGATGACCTGTAAAAAAGAAAAATATATTGAAGACAAACAACATCATTCAAATTTTTAATTAAATCATCACTGTTTATGTTTAAAAGTGCTTTCTCATTTCTTACTGTTGTATGTTAATGGTTGTTGAATTGCGATTTTTAAATTTTGTCTCTTCAATGTCACTATTTGTAGAATTAAGTATATGTTATTTGCAAAATAGAGAGTTTGCGAATAGAACTAATAAATCATGCATGCCTTGTCTGCTAAATTTGTTTTATTTTTTGAAAAAAATGTTCATACAGTATTTATTTATAAAGTATTAACATACATATCGATAAAAAAATTGGTTTTATAAGTTTACATTATATGTGCCAAAGGAGAAAAGTCGATTCGTAATGCGCAATTTTTTTTTTTTTTTTATAAACAGAAACATTTAACTTAACTTCAGAAAAAACATTTAAATTCCCTTTTGTAAATTTTTTTAGAACGAAGTTTTTCTCTTATAAATGAATTTAATTAAGGTGATTATAATCTAAAGTTAGATGGTTTTATAAATATTAAAAAAAATTTTTGAAAAGTTTATTTTTGTTGTTAGTACACACAAGCATTACTTGTCTACTTGCCAAACTCAACTGGTTCATTATTATTATTATTATTATTATTATTATTATTTTTTTTTTTTTTTTTTAACCTAAAAATATTAATTTTCTCCTTTATCGGTGTACCTTTTAAACATGAAAAAATAAATATGTTTCTAATTATATTTATAAATTGATCATAAAAAAAATTCTGTAAACTTTAAAAGTAGTAAACAAATTATAGAGTAAAGGATGTAGATGAAAAAAATTGTATATTAATCAGAAGATAAAAAGCCAAAGTTCACCAATCTAAATAAACGGTGAGGTATTTTATTGAGACTTTTTTGGTCTGGTTTTGGTTTTATTATCTAAACTGAAGCACAAATTGAGTAACGTGTCTGTTTTAATCTGGTAGTCTTCATTAAGTTATTTTTCTCGTTAATATAGTCTATTTTTGAACCTTAATATCCCCATCTTTGGCTTTGTTTTAAATTTATTTAAATTTAATTATCTTCAGGAGTGGAAATAACTTGAAAATGTAAATTAAAAAAATGTTTTCACCAAGCTAGTGGCGAGAATAATAATAATAATAGTCTAGAACAGTGGTCCCCAAACAATATTTGTTTTTTGTAGAAACAGTCAGACTGTATTAATTAAAATTAACTGATTTGAAGGTTTACTCTAAGGTACTTGCAGGTGTTTGAGCAGATTATTCAATAATTTAATCCAATTACTGTTGGCAATGTTTATTTGATTGACAACTGTTTGCATGGTTCACTTTCGGCCACAGAAAGCTGAGCATCATCAGGCCAAAACTGTACTTTGAAAACAACCCAAATAAAAATTTCCGATAGCTTTGAATTAAATGACCTGCTCGAACACCTGCAAAAAGAGAGTAAACCTTCAAATCAGTTAATTTTAATTTTGTTTTTTTGTTTCAATAGTAAATTTTTTAAGAATCCCCTAATTATTTAAATCTATTAAAAACAAAAGTATTAAATTTTTTATTTTCTTTTTGTTTCAGGTGAGTCTCCTCGTTGTTATTATTATATTCATCGCAGAGACTAATTTTAAATTCAAACCTTTACGTAAGTATCAATTAAATAATTTATTCTTTAATATTTATGTATATATGTGGGTGTTAGAGTTCCATAAACTGTGATTTAATTGTCAATTCTTTTTTTATATTAATATTGACAATGGTTGTTAAAAGAAGTGAGAAGAAGGTGGGATCATCACAATTCTGACCTTTTTATAAAATAAACCTAATAATTTAATATAATAGAATGTAATTAATTAACATTTTAAATGTCCTCCTCTTTATACTCTGAATTAGATTTGATTTGTCTAGATTTTAGATAGAGAAACAAGAAATGAGATAGAGAAAGATTGAACTTAAACTCAAGCAATTGAGCTTAATAGATGAGCAGCACGCCTTTGCATATCCGCTCTCTTTATATTATACTACCGTATAATAGAATAGAAAAGCATTCTACTGGGTCAATTTTGTTCAGTCTTGTCTGACATGAGTCTGACATTTGAACTTCGTTAGAATGTCACGTCAATAACAACAACCTCTCAAAGAAATAATAAGCATTCTTAAAGATTAAATTAAACTGAGATATTAAAAACAAACTAGTATTTCTTTATGAAAAAATGATCTCATTATGGAACGGGAAATATAGATAAAATTAATTTTTGTACGAAATAATTAAACAAAAAGAGGTTGAAATTATTGATATGGCCTCAAAATTCAGGACTGCACGTTCCTCCACTATTTATTGAATTTAAATCAATATCAAATGATATAAATAAATGTGTCTGAATCTCGTAATATATCATACTTATATATAAAGGCTAAGAGGGTGTCCGATGTGTGAAACAACCAATCAGGCCTCAGGGATAGCGCCATGGTAACAAAATATAAATATTTACCCATGTTTACGATTTTTTAATTTATTTACATTTTGAACTACTTACAACCTCGCTACCTTCGCTCCCTCACTTTGGCTTCCCCCCACCCCCACTGGGGCATGCCCCCACCCCCCGTAGTTTTTTAGGACTTACGTCTTCTTTAATGACTTAATGACTTCCTGACTTGAGTTTTCTTTTTATGATTTAAGTCCTCTTTTATTAACGTCTTCTTTGTTTGTTTTTTTTTTAACCTTTTTCATTTTCACCACTCACCTGGATCAAATTTCTTTACAAACTAATTTTATTTTTAAAAATAAAAACAAATTTTTATTCTAATATCACTGTATTTTTTTAATTAATAATTTACATTTAAATGCTATTTCTTATTTTTTTTTTATTTATTTATTTTTTTTTATTTTACAAACTACTTGATAATTTTTTTAAATAATACATTTTATTTAGGTAATATCATTTCTATCTTTCTTCTTGCTCCCATTTGTGAAGATATTCAATGCCTTCTAATGATTACACTTTCAAGTACCAATCATCTACAAAAGAACTATCCTCTTTTTCTTCTTCTTCATCTCCGGAAATTATCGTCAATAATCATGTCTATAGTGCGTTTCTATTTGTTTCTCTAATTTACTAATTCATTCATCATTTCACATGTATATATTAATATAGAGATTCTAAAATATCGGCGTACATTTTTTGTCTGTGTACCGGGAGAGTCCCGGAAAGGATATGATTCACAAAAAATCTTAAGTTCATGAATAATTAACCGCTAAAATAATCTCTACATATAAAAATGAAAAGGGAAAATGTATGTACCGGTATGTATATAAGTAGGCGAGCAAGGGGGTCCAGGGGGCGCGCCCCGGCTAGACGAAGCCCCGCCGAAGGCGGGGCTTTGCGTCTAGTATTGTTATAAATTGTCAAGGTCTATATGGCCTAGGATGCCGAAAACACTTTGAAAAAAGTTCCCCTACCCGGTTAGGCAGACTGCCTTAACTCCTTAGTTATTCTACCATGTTCTTTATTTTCGGAAATAATTTTTACTTTCTCTTATTATTATATTTTACAAATGTATTAGAAAATTCCTTTCTCCCTATATATTACATATATAGTATATAGTGGAGAATTGGAGATATCAGCCAAATTGGGATTGTCCAGGTTAATAAAACTCCCAGGATAAGACGTTTCGGCCCTGAATTTATTTGGCCATCTTCAGTTATCGGGAATTATACACAAAGTGCAAGTGCACATGTGATCAAACCAGGACTCGTCAATAATAAAATATATTTGCTTCATACAAAATTCTATGGTTCCTGTGGTTCTATGTTCCAGAGATAATTATCTCTGAGCTTGGGCACAGGAACCATAGAATTTTGTATGAAGCAAATATATTTTATTATTGTCTAGTCCTGGTTTGATCACATGTGCACTTGCACTATGTGTATAATTCCCGATAACTGAAGATGGCCAAATAAATTCAGGCCGAAACGTCTTATCCTGGGAGTTTTATTAACCTGGACAATCCCAATTTGGCTGATATCTCCAATTCTCCACTATAAAGCAACTATTACATATATAGGTAAGAGAAAGTAAAACGTATGGCAATGGGTTCCAACCTTTATAACTTACTACTATGGCTCCCCGAAAATTTTTTCGCTCCTTTTTATTTAAAAACTAAAAACTACAATTAACATTAATGTTCAAACATTAACACGACCCGAGTAAAAATGATTAAAAATGATCGAGGGCCCACAGCAGGTCTTCATAGTGAACCTTTAGGGACACACAGGGATACACACGCCCGCCCCAGTGACACACACAGTAGATCGAAAGGGACCAGAAAAAAAATGGTGTCCCTGGTGCGGACGTGTGTATCCCTGTGTGTCTGTATATTTTATTGATTTCTTCATCATTGGATTGCTCTAATCTTCTACACATATATTTAATAATAAAAACGTTTTGGTCCTTCCCGGATTGGAAACCAGTTGCCTATGCTCACTATTGTTTGCTTTAAGAATACAATTTAATAACATGTATTCAAGTGTTTGTCCACTCCCACCATTAACTTTTTTTATAAAATATAATTCGAAAGCTTATTTTCTGACTCAATTTATTTTTTTTTTTGCAACGTTGATAAAATTAACCTGATTGGTTAGTAAAATAAGCAAGTGGTTTACCTAGCCTAGCCCATCTAACTGATAATAAATGTTTTTAGTGTATAAAAAAAAAAATTTCTGTTGGAGTTCGTTGTATATTATCATGAAGAGAGAGGGGCAGAGAGAGACTCTCTAGCTCTGCTGATAGGCAAACGACGTTCAGCCTGGCTATATATTTACATAGGTTACATGGCAAGAGGGGTTCGATGTTATTTTCGGCCGCAACGCCGAGATATGATGTCATTGCTCTGTTATAGCAAATGCCTTGGCGCTCTCTTATTATTCCCTAAACATTCATGAAAAAAGAGGAGTGGTCATTTTACAATAAAAGCATTGTTCTTGGATCGGATGGAAATCTCAAATATTATAATCCATATAAAATCTTTTTCTAAATTATCATTGAATTTTTTGTTATTTTTTTCTCGCTTTTTCTAAACCCGAATGACATTTCCCTCGTGAATATGCCATCATGGGAAGAGAATAGAGTCATTACTTGGCTTTAAAGGCTTATAGGTCGTAGGATCCAGGTAAATGCTTGCTTAATTGCTTGCTAGACACTCGCAAAAAAACATTAAAAAACGATGATGAGTGTTTCTATTGATCTACCGTTCGAACAAGTTGAGATTATTATTTATCTGACAACAACAGTAAAAGATTTTTTTTTTATTATGTGCTTAAATTTTGATTTATCACCCTTATTTATTTATAATGCTATCAATTTTAATTGGAAATAAAGAAAGAAATTAACTAAAAGATTTTTTTTGCTTTCATTAAGGTGAGAAATGAAAAATTTAACATTAATCTATAGGAATTTTTCGATAATAGCATTAAATTAAAAAAAGTCTGTCAAATTTTTTTCTTTTGAAAAAAATGAAGACAAGAATTCGAACGAAAAATTTAATTAGAAACTTTGATGAAACAATAGAACTATTTTAAAACGAAATGACGTAACGTCAAAACATTTATAGATTGATATAAATTGGTTTCAATAAAAGTGGAATCGTTTTTAACTGTATAATAAAGGTGTGTGGGTGGGCCATTAATTTTGATTAAACCCTAATAGATGAATGCGAAAAGCAAAGGCAGTCGCCCCTCCTTTTGGCCTAATTTCTTTATAGAGCACGATAACTTGAGAATATTAAGATTATCAGAGAGAGTATTGAAAAAAAAAATATATCAAATAGTAAACAAAAAAATAATCATTTGAAATGATTTCACTCAAGGAAAAAGAATTAAAAAATTTCATAAAATGTTAGAATTTTTTAAATAAAAGCCTTGAGCGTCTAAACATGTATCTGCACACTTGACAAGCATGTATGTGAAATCTTTTTGTACCAGCAGCTTCGGTACCACACGACACAAGCATGCTTGTGCAAGAAATAGCTTATGCCGAAAACTAACCTAAAAATGTCAAACTTGGAAGATTATTTATTCGAGAATAACAAGAAATACTCCCTTGCTTTAAATAGAGACACAATAAATATTAATATTTAAAGTTAAATTTTAAATAAATATGCCTATAAAATGGCGGAGAGTTTTGCTTGCGCAAATATGCTTGTGCATGATTAAATTTCAATCGAGAATCAAGCGGCTTGCACAATTAAAATGCTTGCGCGAAATTCTCTTACAAACGCTAGTTTGCTTGTTATAGCCGCCTTTAGAAAAATTTTACAATATTTTGGGGGACATAAGATATCATTTAAAAAAGGAAGCAAATTAGGAGAAAATTAAAAGAAATTTGTTTTTTTTTATACTCTTAAGAAATTTTGTGTTGAACTAACAGATGTAGGGGTGAAAACGAGTTCATTTAATTCTTTACAAAACCATATGTGCATGAATTTATACTGCCACTTTAGATTTATCTCTTATCAGATATAAAAATTGAATATAGGCCTCTATTTATGACTATACTTGTTAAAATGAATATTTTATTATCTTTATTTAAATAAATGCCTATGTAACAAATCTCTCTTTTGTTTATATATTAATTCATAGGGGTAGAGAGTGGGAAAGAGAATGTGATATAATAGTAAATCTTGATGCTATCTCCTTTAATGGGGCACCCTTATTTCAATAAAATATTATTAATGAATTCTATTGTCAGGGAATACAATGTTTTCGTTAACCCATTCGTTTTTATTTATTATCAAATTATTCAAATGTTTCAACTAACCTAATATGTAGCCTACAACTCGAGATCATAATATCCTTTAATGAAAAATTGAATTCGAATCCAGAAAAAGATATAGGGATATAAAAAATTCCCACGGGAATTGGCTTGCTAGAATTAAGAAGAATATTTGTTTTTCAAGGATATTGCTAATTGAGGCTTGATTTAAAAAAAAAATTGTCTGTTTGGAAATCAAAATTTGCTTGAGAAAACAAGGCTCGCCTGGGCAACCAAACCATTAACCTTAACTTTGAAATATCTTAGTTCCTATTGTACATTGAACATAAATCTGTCCCCTCTGTTTCTGATATAAGACCTGTGCAATTTCAGTGGTCGCTTTATTTTTAGTGAGATAGCCTTCTGCAGGCTTTGCGCCTAGTACATTTCAATTCCGTAGACGTTTTGGCTGATTCTTCCGGCCTTATAGAGGACAGATTCTGTGATCATTGGGAGAAAAATCTCACCTCTATCGCTTTATGGCATAGTTTAACTCTGGTTCAAAAGCCTTCTGAAGAAGGCCTGAAAAATCGATCGAACCGTAGGCCGAATTGAATAAATAAAAGTTATTTCATAATTTTTCTTTTAGAAGACCTAATCTAACCAATTAGGGGGAGTATCTGGAAATTCAGTTTCCAAATAAACAGCCTACTCCAAAATGTAACAAATTCCTCTTATTATTTAAACTTAACAGAAAGTGTTACCTCTATCTTATCATCTCAAAAAAATGTACTAATTTTACTAATAAAAATCGCCCCTGATTATCTTTTCTAAAATACGCCAGTCGATTTATTGATTTCTATTTCGGATGCGGGTTCTAATTTCACCTGGATAATTCTCTTTTAGGTATCAAAACATTAATTTAATAAATAAATTTAAAATATTTTTTCGAATCTTTTAATTTTTTATGCTTAATTTATATGCCATACTATTATTAAATTAACAATCAGGCTGCCTAATCTAGGTAATTAAAACAGAAAACTAGGTGGAGACAAATTAGGCTTTTTAACAAACATTTCCGTCAAGTTATAATGTGGGGTTGATAAGGATCAAGGTCGAAGGGTGGATCCTTCCTCATTCCCAAGGGGCACGTGCCTCTCTTAAAGTGGAAACAGCTGCGCCCTGGGACCCTCCCTACTCACAATTGAAAAGAAATTTAATAGGAATTTTTACATAATATCGTAACCGGATATTTGCTTTTTTTTATGATTACCATTGTGCGTGTCAGTGTAATTTTAACTTATCATTTGTCCAAATGTTTTTGTTATTGTAACTTATTTGAAGATATATAATACATTGAGTTATCAGATTCGTTTTTAATGAACTATACGTACTATAGAATTATTCCTATAGGAGAAATTGATTTGTGTTCAACGATCCGGTTTATTCGGGTAATTCGTGGCGAAAATAAAAATTTCTATAAGTAATAGATAGGCCACATTCCTCAATTCACAAAATAATTTTTATCTTGACCAAATATAGTATAGCAAAAGATTTAAACAAATATGATCACCCATCCCAAATAGATAGCCTGATTTAATATATTCTTTGTTTGAAGGTCAAGGGCGAATTGTGTTATATAACATTTTTATTAAAATGAAATTCTATATAGACGGAGTGTTCTGGAATGACATTCCTAATCTTTTTTTTCTTCTTCATGAAGAGAGGTTGATTAAATTCTGCTGAGATCGTTTGTCAAAGCCGCCATGCCCTGCCTTTTGGCGGAGATTAATGAAAGCAAATGCCGAGGGACAAGCGCCTCTCTTATGCAGGGAAGACTGCAATCTCGGCTTCCTCTGCTTTCGTGGAATTATCTCTCCTTTTTTTGATTGATCATCACATTGATCAGGACCAAGGTGTCGACTTAGTAGGCGGACTTTTCTCAATCAACATTTTTTTTTATTTACAATCAGTTAAGAAAGAACGCATTAAATTGATTTCATGTCCATCTGTCGATCTTCGCGTCGGCCGGCATCTTTCAACTTGAAAGTTTTTTTTAATTAAATTTTATGTTCCGATTGACAAGATGGCTTATTTGTATTAATATTAATTATCATAACAATTTCTTAATAAATATTTATTTTTTGAAAAGAATCAGATCTTTCCATAAGGAAAAATTCAAATTACGTCCTAAATTCCCTAAAAATTTTCATAAAAAAAATTTCAACCCCTTTGAGGGGGTGGGTAAAGTTCTCACGACTTGGAAAAAGATTTATTGAACTATTGAGAATTTACATAAAATTTGAAAGATTAATTCTATAAAAAAGGTAAATATCTTTTTCCATGATCTAAGAGAGTGGCTTTCATCCCAGCGATAAAATTTATTTAAATTATATTGGCCGTCATTAATTTGAATAATTATGAACGAAGAAGACAAAACATTATTTTCCAATCTCTTAAGCGAAAAAAAAGATTTTTTTAATCGAAGAAGAAAAGAAGAGAAAATGACAGAGAAACAAGGATAGGGGATGCTCAAGTAACTCGTGATTACGCAGGTCATCGTAAACGCCTGATGGATAGACAACATAATTTGCAAGGGGATCATTTTTTACTTTCTTTTATCCTATATATATGAAATATATATAGAGAGAAAGTATTATTAATTATTCGATTAATTTAACTTGTGTAGTTTAAATTATGAAAACTATTGTATTTTTCGGTGGAAAGATATGAGGAATGAGGAAGCAAACAACAAAGACTTTTGCGATTATTTATTAATGTTATTTCTATCGAATGATTTACGTCGTCTGGCTCCATGTTTCATTTTGGCGCCCCTAACCAGACTCTCTAATTTGACTTCGGAAATGGGTTAATTTTAGTTTACGAAATCCAGCTCGGTGGCAGACATTGATTTTTTCATCTCTTTTTATATTTTATTTCTGGTCTAAGAAGACATTCTCCGGAAATATGCGTCATCTGTTTGTGAAGACAACAGATCAAATGGTCCAACTACGAAGAGAAGAGAGCTTTATATTGTATGCCTCCACTTGGACAAGATTTATCTCTGCATTTCCTGTTTTTATTATTATTGTTATTATCATCTTACAAGTTAGCTAAAACTTGGAAAAAAAATTCCACAAAAAAGATAATAAAATATCGCACTTTATTCTGACTGGGGATATTTTTTTAATTTTTTTTTTTTTTGCAGAAGTAAAATGGCTGTAGTATTTTAATAGATGAAATGAGCAGAAAGTCAGGTAATTAGTTTCCACGAATACAAATCTCTATTTAGGATGTCCTAAACAGAGAGTTTTATTTCGTGGACACTACTTACCTGGCTTTCTGTTCCTTTCATCTATTGTTTATTTTTTTAATTTTTGAAGTTGTGGTCCTTGGACTGAAGGAGGAGACGTTTTTTTTTTATAAAACCATCCTTCTTGTAAAGAAAATGATAAAAAAATTTTAATGATTCAAAACTTATTTTATTATTGTATATAATAATAATTGAAATCAATTAAATATGTTTTATCAAGTGACTAGTTGTCCTCGGGCCTTGGTGTAGGGGCTTACTGTACCAAGGGCCGCGGGTTCTCTCACCCCGTCTCATGCGACAATTTATTTCAATTGGATTGGCTACCAATCGAATTCGTTGCCGAAAAAAGACCATAATGAAATTAAATGATCATGGCAGTGGCATGCCAGCAATCCCATTTTTTTTGTATAAAGCATGTTAAAAATTAAAAAAAAAAAAAAAAAAAAACATAATTCGGGCCAATAAAAAAAAGAAGTTTGTGCAAATGAAAACTAAAAGAGGAATTTCAGTAAAAGTAATTTGCTAAAAACGCTACTAAAATACAAGAAAGTAAAGTAAAAGAAAATGGCGCTTCTTTCCTAAAATATTTTCTTATAACGATGACCTATGGTCTAGACGTCCGTCTTCAAGATGGATTTCAAGAAATCGGTTAGAGAACACTTTATTAAACAAGCAAGATGATAATCGAAAGAGACACCTACTTTGGGAGAGAGCTTTGCAAATTAATATGTAAATAAAATAAATGCTGTGGCCAGAGTTTTGAACTATAGTTGTGGTCAGAGATGGTAAATTTATATAGAAATAGAAAAGTTGCCCTTAGAAAAGGGAAATGTCAAAATGATGTTAGGCAGGACCTGCCTAACTGCCGGAGAAGAGAATTTGAAGGATCCGGGGGTCCCCTCAAAGAATATAAAATATTTTTAAAATTTCTGACATTGTTTAAATATATTATACTATTGTATATATTTCTCTCTCACTATTTATTATTATTTTTTTTTTGAGATTTCTGGTTGGAGGTCCATATCCCGCACAAGTATTGGATATAAACAAGTAAATTAAAATACCGACTCTAAAATCCACCTGATTATATGTGAATTAAGATAAAGTACAGTATTAGTCTGATAAAGTTATTTTTGTTTCTAATAGATTAAGATTCGTATTGTTTTTCAATCAAAGAAAGAGCCTATTCAGTAGGATATCTCAATAGATAAATATCCCTTCCCCTTGCGCTACAATTATGTATATGAATCAAGAGCCCCTCGAAATGATGTCGTTAGCAGCCGGCTGACGTGCTATATCTTGAATTGTAGCCTCCATTCCTCGAGGCACCATGCAAATGAACAAGCATGATATTTGAATAATTTGTACTCGAATGAATTTATTAATAGCCAGTGGCATAATCTATCCACTCCGGCTATTTATTACACCAGCCTTTGAAATAGAAAAATCCCCGCAACGAAAGAGTAGATAAATTATGTTTTTCGAGAGGTAAAAAAAAAACTAATAAGCCTTAGGTGAATTTATCTAGCAATAGAAGAGGATATCGTTATCATGAGATGATAATAGAACTAGTCAGGTGACATCTGTTGCATTTTAATCACTATTTTTATAGTTTAATAGAAAAATACAGTCACGAACTAACTTTTAAATTTTTTTAACTAATAGATATTCATCAATCATTCAAATTTAAATAATTTCTTTAAGATTCTTTCAAATCGTAAGTTTGAATCTTAAAATTAAATCATGTTTTCAGTCTCGTTGGTCTATATCTTGTATTTTTTTTTAAATTTCAATAGGACGATGTTATGGGACTAATCGCCACAATTCTTGCATGTGATTTTTTTACTTTTTTTACAAATAGTATCTGGAATCCTAGCAATTAATTCAAATAAATTAATTTATATGGACAAAAGAACCAATAAGAGAAGTTGCTTAAATGAAGCAATATTTTGCAATTAGACATAGAACCCAAATTAGAAACTGTTGAGATAAAAATAAAAACATATTTTGTAGTCCATATTTGATCATCAGGGTAGACAAAATAGTCAGAAAAACACAAATGTTAAAAATAGGTCTATACAATATATTTCAATAAATTTTAATATAATATTTGTAAATGTTTTGCCGGGGGGCCTGGCAACGGATTAGAACAAGAGCCTTCAAAATCGTTCAAGTAATGCCAAGCGCGGCGAACCCTTGGGCAGGGAGGCCCTAGGGAATCAGCGTGTGGAACGTCCCCCGGTAGCTATCGGTACTGTACATGTTATTAAAAAATATATATATATATATATATATGTACACTCTAATCCCTAAATGGCTACAGCAGCCGAGAAGAAAAAATAAAAAAAATATATCGAATTCATAGCTAGCACAGAAATATTAATATTTCAATTAATAAAACTCCATTTCTATTTAAAATCGGTTAATTTAATATGAAAAATATTAAAAATCGGATGAAAAAACTGTTTTTTTTTTTTTTATTTGTCCTCTCGGCTACTGAGGCCATTTATGAGTTATAGATATTTATATATTTTAAAATAACTAGTGCTGATGGTTGCTGGGGATGTTCAACACTCTAATTCCTTGGGGCCAGTGGCGGATTAATGCAATTTTGTCGGGGGGGGGGCGGTTTTTTTATTTTTTTTTATTTAAGGATTTTGTCGGCATCTATGGCCATTTAGACCCCTTTCCTATTTAATTAAATTGATTGGTAACAAATTCAATTGAAATTAAAGAGCGGAAATCATAATTTCTTTAGATTACTAGTCTTTATAACGTTTTGAATTTCATCTCGGGGGGGGGGCGATCGCCCCCCTCGCCCGCCCCCTTTAATCCGCCCCTGCTTGGGGCCAGGCATTCCTGTTAAAATATTGACACAAAACGGTTAAAGTTTTATTGTTTTTCCTGTTAAAATTACAAATTATTTAAATTCAAACAATTATTATAAAAATCAAATAAATATCTAACCTAATTTTTCTGACAATTATCTTCATTCATAAAAAAATGAGAGATGACTACAAAATATGTTTTTTATTTTTATTACCTAACTCAGTGTTTCTACTGTAGTTCCTCTGTTTAAATGCAAATATCCTATTTTATAACGCCGGCCATTCACGATCGCTCCATCCGTCCAAATGGAGCGATGTCACTCCAAAAACTGACCGTAAGTGGGGAAAAACAAATGGATGTCGTGTAGTGAATGGATGACATCCATTTGGAGCGATCGTGAATGGCCCGCTTAAGAGGTCTCTTATGTGATATACTGTAGAACCTAATATTAACGAGTATCGCTTGGTCTCCAGGTACTATAATTAATAATCAAAATACAATAATTTATATTATTGTAAAATTTTTTTGTTTCAGGTGGGTAAAACAACCTTTTTGCAGAAATTTGTAAGTAATAATCAACTATTTAATGAAATAAATTATATGGAATATAAGTTTGAAATAATTATTTAATTCTTTTCTATGAATTAATTTAAATAATTAAATTTGGTTGGACACTAAATGACATAAGATCTCGGAAAACAAAAAATTAAATCAATAATGAACAGTTAGTTCTTTATGTTGGTGTTTATTGTTAAAAAAATTCGGGACATTTGAAACTCACAAAATAGTGTTCAACATAGGGGAGAGCAAAACTCCGTAAGGCTTTTTAAACCAAATAAAATAGGGACTTCACAAAATAAACGCAATCTCTCAATCTATTCATTAAGCGTGGTAGTTTTCACCCACATAATGATTGTTCGAATACTCCCCTGAGGAAGATTTGCCAATTGGGTCATGACGCACTAAGGGCAGTTAGTTTTCGCCAGAAGGCACGCCCATGAAGAAGGGCTGCTCCCCTTCAAAACTCTACATCAAAACACCCCCTCGAAATTGAATGAGATTTCATCTAAAAACGTCCAAAAAGTGGACGTCTCCCTTTCACTTCACAACAAATCTCCGATTAGATTATTATAAGCAATATCTAAATAAATATAGTGATAAGGACCCCATTTGTAAGGCAATTTTCCAAAAAGGATCCTGGCTCACTCACAGAATAACAAATAGAAGGATATTATCTCTTTTCCAATGCAATTGATGATTAAATCTCTTTTACTTTGGGTTTTTTTTTGTGTTGCAGATTTAGAGACCATTATCTTAATAGATCCACTCTTTAGTTTAAGACATTGATTAGAAGGAATAAATTACTAGCCATAAAGGTTTTTTTAATCTTATTTACCATTAAATCCATTAGATGAGAAAAAAAATTTGAACAATTTAATTGAATGAATATATTCTATTATTTTATATACTGTAGTACTTGAAGTGAAAGCTTTAAATATAGACTATATAAGCTTACTAGATATAATTTCTCCTTTGGTCTCAAATTTTATATACTCATATCATCCCAATCTCAATGAATCACTTCATAATTCTAATCTCTTTTCAATGGAAATTTTTCAAAAAGATAAAAATATTTTTTCCTCATATCACACACTCTCTTCGATTTTATTTTTTCGCCAAGTTCTTTTTCCCTCACCCTCCTTACACACCACCCACCCACACACCCAACCACCCACCCACCCACCCACAACAGACCACCAACCACTTTTTATTCACCTCACGATCTCTCACATCTTTTCCCCTTTTTTCCCAAAAAATAGTTGATTTTTCAAGACAATGGATATCTGCTAAATTGTTATATAATCAACTAGCCTAAGTGAGGGGATGATTTTATTTTTTAATAAGCCATATACAGTATGTACTATTTATTATTGTCCGACCGAAACAAGATTTTCAGCCGAAACCGAATATTCGGCCTCAACCTTAGTTTCGGCCGAAACCGTAACCGAAACCGAAACTTGTATTTCCTATAAAAATTTTTTTTCATTTTACCTTTTTTTTTTTTTGAATTTTTTTTTCCCTCCCGTGAAAATCATTTTACCTTTTTTTTAGGGAGACTAAAATTTTTTTCTCCCTCAAGTGCAAATTATTTGACCTTTTTTTTTTGCATGCGAGTCTCATCCCATTTTTTTCAGACTCTGGTTTCGGCCGGCCGAAAGGTTCGGCCACTTTTTGGCCGAAACCGAAACTAGGCCGAAACCATATTTTTGGCCGAAACTGGCCGAAACCGTAACCGAAACCGAATATTCGGTCGGTTCCTACTATTTATATTAATTTCCCGAGTAAAAATGATTAAAAATGATTGAGAGGATCCACACGCCCGCAGCTAGTCTGCATTGTGAACCTTTAGGGACACACAGGGATATAAACACGCCCGTACCAGGGACACCCAGTAGATCGAAAGTGACAAGAAGAAACGGGTGTCTCAAATCATTAAAAAAATATTTAAATACCTATCCATATATTGCATTACCACTAATCTTAATTAATGATAGACAGAAAGAAAAAATTATCTACCTATTAAAAAAAAAAAACTATTATAATCCGTCAAGAAGTTTTAGAATCTATGCTTATATAATAATATAGATAGATATATCTATATCTATAGATGAGAATAATAATATAATATGAATTTACATTTCACTGTTATAACTGGCCTTGAATGAAATTGGTAAATTAACTCTCCAAGAAATTTAAAGGGTTGAATTTAATATAGACTCATAAAATTATCCTTTACAAATAATAATTGGAAAATGAATATAATTTAGAAAGGATAATAAATTTTATTTGCAAAACAGTAATTTTAAAGAGTGAGATTGTAGTTTAACCTAGTATATCCTTAAATAATGAAAATTTAAATTTTTTCCTAGTTGCTAAAATTCCTATTTCTAGGAAGTGACGATAAACCATTTTTGTAGGCTATTCTAAACTAGTAATTACGGAAAAAATAACAATATGAAAAATAATAAAAATAAATAAAATAATATTAATAATCAGGCAAGAAAGAACTTTTTGGTCATAATATTAATCATGATTTCTATCCCCAAAAAAGGTCGCGTTTGAAGAAATCGAATTTTAAATTTCACTATTTGTTTAAAAGATATCGCAACTCTGACCAAAAAACAAATTTTAAAAGTGGGTTTGGGATATAAAATACTAATAATATATTTATTTAAGACTACTATTATCCGCCCAGATCTCCTAAGAAATTTAGTTTTTATCAAGAGACTAGAAAAAATAAATAGACGTCGTTTTATATGTATAGGCTACAGATTAATTTTTTTTTTTATCCCGAGGCGATCATATCAATTTTTAATTTAGTGAAATGGATGTCTTAATTCAATTTATGAATAATTTTTTTCCTATTAAACGCTATCTAAAAAGCTATGTTTATATTTTCCTCCAATTAAATCGATAATTTTTAGAATTACGTGATCCTCAACACGAAGGGTGCGTGCCTAATCGAATTGATGTAAACCTTTCTCATCTATCTATCTTGATTCTGGAGACATCATACAGTAAGTAGTGTAAATAAAGTGCAAGGCCTTGAGCCTTGGGTCGACCAGAGGAGTCGTTGACCTGAGGAGGTCGCGAGCGAGATATCGAAACTGACGAGACTCGCGCCAAACAAACTACAAGTTTTTTCTCTATTTTCAAAAAAAAAAAAAAAATTATTTTTTCTTTAATAAATTAAATAGCATATGATAATTATTTGAAGATTTAAATCACAGGCGAGTATTTTTTTAAACTAGTTAATAAAGAGAGCCCATTTTCTCTTTGGGAGATTAAATATGATTAAAAAAATAATTTAGAGATAAGCTTATATTTGGGTCTTGTATCGAAAATAGAGCTGGGCATTCCGTTCGCAAACGGGTCGTATTTTTTCTTGAATAGTGGGTGGTATCGGCGTACCCAGGATCAAATCTAGGGGGGGGGGGGCATGGTCAGATCATGCTCGTCCAGGGGGGGGCAGATCATGGTCGTCCAGATTGTGACATAGCTATTTTTTATATAGAGAGGTAAAGCCTTCGAATTAAAGGCCTAAAAACCCTCAAGTCCTAACAAAAAGAATCATTCCCCGTCGCCATCCACCAATTTTGTTTCGTTTCATCACTTTATAAACACTTAATTTTTTTTTTGTTGCTTCTAGGGGGGGGGGCAGCTGCCCCCCTGCCCCTCGCTGGGTACGCCCATGGTGGGTGGGCTAAGTTTGCGCTCGTCTTACAATTGTTAGTCCGACTCTTTATTTTAAAGCTTATAGATTGCTTTTTTTTTTTTTTTTTCGTATTATAAAACCGGCTATGATCATGAAATTTTGACAAAACGAATAAACGATGATAAAAAAATATAATTTTTTATGTAAAATTTTAACTTATTAAATTATATTAATATTTTTGATAAAATTATTATATCTAAATGGGGGTTTTTGGGGGGGGGATAGGCCCCTTTTTAAATAATTTTTTTTAGGGCTCTTTTCTCCACTCCCTTGGTCCTGTAATTATATCTAAATGTTGCCCTCCAGCTTGGCGTAGTTGGTAGCGCGCCTGCCTTGTATACCTAGGGTCAAGAATTCCGATTCCAGGCAGTCCGATGATTTTATTTAAACCATTTGCATACCAAATGGCATAAATGCCTGGATACCCAATATGTATATTAATCAATAACGGATATCGTCAAAGTCTTATATGCCGAAAAGACTGTGAGTGTGAGTGTGAATGAGAAACAAGTGTGTTTTAAAAAAGAAAAAAAACCTGCTTCATCACCAGTGAGACGGGGGGGGGGGGGACATTGAAAATAGAACGACAAACGGGTCGTTTCAGAAATCGAACGGTGAACGATATGTTCTTCAAAAAGAACGATTTTGCCCATGTCTAATCGAAAAGGAAATTAACGTTCATTGTCCAAATACTAAACAACAAGACTCATATGAGATTTGAATAAAAAAAGTTGTAAATGAATTTTTTTTTTTTTTTTTTTTTTTTTAATTTGAGGGAAAAGCCTTAAATTACGGCAAAAAAAACCCTCAATAGCCTACAAAAAAAATCATCCCCCGGTTGTTTACTCCTGGTGCATCGTGCACGCTGGCACGCACCAACCCCAATACCGGTATCTAACGCAAATGGCCATCAACCCGGTTCCAATGTTGGGAGTGAGAGTAGGGACACGAAAAAAGTATCGATACTTACTAGTATCGATACTTTTGATCCGATACTAGTACTTTTTTTACTCGATACTTTTTTTCGATACTTTACTCATATGAGTACTTGATTGCCGGTATCGAATGAAAAGTACTCATTCAAAAATGATTTTTTAAAAGTCTTTTCGGCATCTTAGGCCATATAAACTTGAAACGTTTCACAAAATAAAATAAATAAGAATTTAAATAAGAGCCGTTTTAGCTAAAACGGCTCTTATTTTGAATTTTCAAGATTTAATTACAATTCTGCAAAGAATGTCGCATGTTCTTTTATTTTTTTATTTTATTTTATTTTTTGCTCGAGAAAAATCTGGTGTGACTGGTCGCACAGCACACAACTTTCTCTTACCTTCGGCAATTGAAAGTTGTGTTCTGTGCTTGACAGACGAGATTTTTTGTGTCAACATATCCTTAGATTCCGGCAGTGACGTAGCGAGGGGGGGGGGGGCGCAAGGGGGGTCATCATGTCCCGGGCGCTACTCACAAAGGGGCCAAATGGTCCGCAAAACAAAAATATTGCTGGATAATTTTTATTTTTATTATAATTGATTTCTGGAAAATATATTTTAAATTTAGTGCCAGTATAATATAATAATTTTGTATGTTTTACATATTATATGGTTTTCGAATAGAGGGGGGGGGGGGCTAAAAAGGTATTGTGCCCCGGGCGCGAGTTGAGCTCACTACGTCACTGGATTCCTGCAATATATTAGAATTCAAGATACAAAATTTAAATACATACGTACATTATATTTTGTTACCATGGCTTCTACGGTACTTTTCCTATGAAGTACAAAAGTGGGCTTCAAACAATTTTGTCTACAAAATAAGAATCTACATTTTAAACAACATCTAAAATGTAAGCTTAATTGATTTTTAAACAAAATCGTTAAAGCCAATTGTGAGAAAAATAGAAAAAATTGAAAAAATACATCAGTAAAGTACTAGTACTATTTGGTCGATTGGAATGAAATTCCTGCCCATGCTTGGTACATGAATACTTAGCTTAAGTACAAAATTTGAGTATCGAGAGTACGTTCCTTATTGACTTATTTAATTTAATTCAATTTTTTTTTGATATTTCAGTTGAAATTCATTCAAATGATTGTGAAAATGACGTAAATTCAAGCTAAAAGGGAATCGTCTCCTTTTAATGGCAATTTTAAGAAAAGCAATAAAACAGGCATTTAAAAGCAATAAAATCTCTTTCAGAGAAATTTACATAAACATTATGTTTTGATATTTTAACTGGAATCGATCTTCTTGAAATTTAAGATTTTTTCACAATAAATTAAATTAATTTCAAGTGAAATATAAAAAAATGTGGGTTAATGGGAATTACTCAAAAACGAAAAAACTCTCGATACTCAAATTTTATACTTAAGCCACCAAGTACCTCGGTCGCAAGTATTTCAAAAAATTTCAATCACATCAGCCAAAGGGTACTAGTATTTTACTAATGTATTTTTTCAGCTTTTTCGATTTCTCAAAATTCGATCTAACCATTTTGATTAAAATTCAAAAAAAAAATCAATTATTTTTTAGATGCTCTTTAAAAAGTAGCCTATATCAAAAAACTTTACGTGAAAATAGTTTAAGTACACTTTACGCTGCGATTCAACCCAGGAAGGGTAAGGGGGGATTGATCCTCCAGGAAGCCCTGGCGATCATTACTCTGAGGAAGGGGGCATATATCGCACTGATCTTCCGGTGTAATACTCATACTTAAAAGACTCGAACTTACTGGTATCGATACTTTCCTATCGATCCGATACCAAGTACAAGTATCGATACTTTATTTTCACACTCAGACAGACAGACAGACAGACCATGTCACGAAAACCACTTTTTTGGTTTCAGGGGACCGCAAAACGTGAATATCCATCAAAATCCCGACATCGAATTTTTGACATGAAGCCAATACTTTCTCTCTCTATATACCAATATATGGATCTTAACATATACCTATGTATAGGTAGGAGAAAGTAAAAAATCAATAAGTGCTAAAAACTTTTCAATGTCGAAAAAAGTAAAAAAAAAATTATAACTTTCAGCAACTGAAACATTTACACGTCCTGAATTCATCTGAAAATGGAAATCAATTTTTTTTTTCCAATATTCTTTTAAAATATTTAAATGAAGAAAAAATGATATTCTCTCAGAAAAAGACAAATATTTAATCCTTATCTAAATATTATATGGTTAATATTTGATAAAAATAGGTCATTAAATAATTATTTTTAAATAGGCCTAAGTAATATTTCCATTTTTATCTGACGTTATTTATTTATATACAAAAATTAATTTTTCTCTCATTCACACTCACACTCACACACACATTCACACAGTCTTTTCGGCAACTCATAAGACTTTTACGATATCCGTTATTGATAAATATACATATATGGGGTCCAGGCATTCTTATTTAAGCCATTTGGTATCCAATTGGCTTAAATAAAATCATCGGACTGCCTGGGGTCCGAACCCGCGACGTTTGGTATACGAGGTTAGCACGCTAACCTCTACGCCAAGCCCCGAGGGCTACAAAAATTAATGAAATAAAATATTTTATTTATCGATATTTTCACTTTAATTAGAAAATTGATCAAAAACTCGTCACCTCCTCTATAACTATGATTTATGGGAGAAAACATTTTTAAATTTCTCTCAATTTATTATATATTTTCACCTAGATTATCGCAAATATATCTTTTTCTCCCTCTTGTGATAAGATTTATATTGATTGAGCTGTTGTTTTTATGACACATCCAATCAGATGAACAATTAGGTCCTCTATTCTTGAAGTTTTCAGTCACGCTTCACCTCTGGGGCTAATTGGCGCCGACAAACAAAAAAAAAAAAAAAAAAAGAGTGGAGAAAGAATTTTCAAAGAAATTCATTTGATAAAGATATTCAGGGAATGTCGAATTGAAAGTTTTATTATCTTATCAGAAATTGCAAGAGAAAGAAAGAGGAGAGAGGCGAGTTCAAGACCAAGGACACAGACCAATAAAAAAACTTCGGAATCTCAATTATTTTATAATTATACCTGGTTGTTTATGCTAATCCAAATAAAAAATGTTAAACATTTCCTTTTTAAAATATTTGTTTTGTGAAATTTATAAATAGTAGCACATCTCAAGCTTCAAGGCAGTTCTTCTTAAATTAATTTAGCTATATTAAAATAGTCTTAATGGTCTTTTTTATCTAATCCTCAAAAAGAAAGATGCACCTTTCATTAATTTTGACCTTGCACATTTAAATATAAATCGAATCATTCAAGGCAAAAAGGGACTCAGGTTTAAAATAATTGTGGTTAAACGTCCCCTGCACCCCGAGGCGCCGGAACCTCGTTAACCATGTGCCACAATTTTTCAGACAATTAATATAAACATACGAGGACAGGTCAATAAGTCCGTGACTTTTTGAATTTCCCGCCTCTTAACTGAAATGGCAACACTGCTTCTGTCAGCAGGCAACTATCAGCTGGCTCCTGTCGAAATTTGAACCAGCTGGGTCTTTTAGTTTTTGTTTGACATCAATTAATAGCAGACTACCTCGTGATTTGAGAAGACAATGCAGGACAATGCAAGGATGCACACATGTGCAGTTTCCATGGCAAAAATCCATGAATTGGGATACGAATTGCTCCCTCATCTGCCCTATTCTCCGGATTTAGCTTCGAGTGATATTTCTTGTTTTCAAACCTGAAAAAATGGCTCGGCGGAAAGAGATTTGACACCAACGATGAAACCATCTCACAAACAAATACCTATTTTGATGCCCTCGACAAATCTTATTTTTTGGAAGGGATAAAAACAGCTTGAGGATACTTGGCTTGTAAGCTAGAGGTAAGGTAAGGTTGGTGGTACTGTACACTGTGCCAATGGGAAAATCTATTGGAAAAAATAAATTTTTATAGTAGGAAATGTAAAGTCCATATAATATATGGACTACTATCATATATAATATATTTATTATATATAAAGACAAATAAAGTTTCTTATTACAAAAATTTTCCATTGGTATCATCAACTACCTTACAAAATAAGTAGCCTCGAGTTGTAGTAAACCTATTATTATTATAATTGATTCCAATGGGAAAATTCTGAATTTTCAAAAAAATTTTAAGCTACCCCATTCGGGGATTTGGAAATATGAGTAATTTTTTGGAACCTCTATAAGGGTGTAAAATTTTATTTTGAAATTCGAACTAGAAGTTGATCAAACATAGAGTGATAGACGAACCCTCAATTATAGGTCTATATATACATGTAGATTTTTGTTTTAATAATGAAATATCGTAGATAGAAAGAATCTCAGGTATAACTATTGTCTTATACATATATTCCAATATATAAATTAATTAATTAAATAGTAATATCTTTTGATTGACTGGGATTTTTTTAACTAGTCAATTTTCTCACGGAAAAGCAATAGGAAATTAAATCAAAATAATTCCCAATAAAACCTTCCCATCTGCAACTTTATTGTAGATATAATTTAATTCAAACATTAAGATGAGTCAAATAGATACTTTAAAGAGTTTACATGACTCGAAGCGAGTGACTGCAATTGAGGATAATTTAATAAATAAATCTCCGAAAGGAAATGCTCTAATCTCTTTTCTCCCCTTCTAATCCCCTGAATATGTCCAGACAAGTTAGTAAAGAAGATGCCAAATCGTATTCGTTTAAAATGCAAAATGATTGAGAGCGACGACTGTGACGTCAGCAGCGTTTCCTTGCAAAAACTAGAGCATCTATATTTTTAGGCCGATGTTTTTGAGGACCGCAATTCATGATGAAAGATAAACTTAAGTGAATGAACACAAGTTATGTAATTTAGGAGAGATAATTTTAATTAAGGAAATTAATTAATTGAAGATTTTTTTTATATAAAAAACATTATTGTGTAACACTATTCACAAGGAATGCTTTTTAGATAAGAAATAAACAGAGAAGTTTATTATTTAAAGCTATACAATATCTTGAATTAAATTTTGGATTTTTTTTTTTTTTTCTAAGCTAAAATACAATAAAACCCCTAGATATATTAGATAAACGATGTCCTTTGGGCAAATTTGTGCTAGAGAAATAGAGAAAAGAAGGAAGGTAGAGAGAAGAGAAAACCAATAAATTCCCAGAATATGAATTAAGTTCAATGAAGATGATTTGGAGAAAATTATATAGGTCTACCTAGATGGACCAAAATGAACCACAACATAATATTTTTTAAAATTGAATTGTGACCTAAATTTTTAATTAAAATCATTTATTTCTTTTAGTTCAGGGGTCGGCAAATAGTAGCCTGCTAAGAGTTTTTTATGATCCGCTAAGACATATTATAAAAATATTCCTTGAGTTCACGTCTAAGCTCTTGCCTATCAAACCAAACAATGAACGCAATCATTTTAAAAGGTGCGGTCCTCTGCTTCCACAAGGTGGCCCCAGAGTCAAACAATTGTTCTAGTGTGTATTTATTGTGTGATATAATAGTTTTATTTACTGAAAATCATTGGTTTATTTATTTAAACTATCTATAAGATAATAGCATTGTTTCAAAAATTTTAAACAGATACTTCAAAGAGTTCTATAAACTGTTATATTTTATGTCAAAATAATCCTTAGTGTGAAGATGAAAACATAATAGGTATCTTTATAATTCTTCAAGCAGTTTATTTATTTTAAGCTATTCTGATAGCAGGGTCGTTGCTCCTCTCGAGTGCAAAAAAAGTGACCAGATATCGCATGACACAGGATAAATCAATGTTTGCAATTATCTCTCGTGCAGCTAGCATCTGCATCTGGAAGAGCGCCTGGCCAGTGTCAACTGACAATCTCTTTATGGAATAATAATTGAAATTATCTCAAAAATAATTCAAAGAGGAAGTTATTTCGAAGCAAGCTTAGAGATTAAAAGGATGAGAAGGATTTTTCATAATTATAGAAGATCAACCAAGGGTTCAAAATATGTGTGATTTTAACATCAACGCCCAAGACCAAATTATTGGAACTCAACTACACTTTCAGAACTTGAGTTAGAGGGAAGTGGCAAAGAAATTAGGGCTAGAAAGATTTAAATTTAATTTATGAAAATTTAAAAATTGTTTATAAATTTTTCTTTGAGGGAGGCCCCAATATAAATGCCCTCAATCACTAATATATAAAAGACGTGACCTATTTCGAATCATAAATACATTTTATTTATTTATTTCGGCCCCATTTACCTCTACTCATTTAATTCATCAAAGAACTGGGAAAAAGTCAAGAAACAACTAATTTATTTATATTTGAACAAATATTCTTTAGTCGTTTTAATTAAAAAAAAAAAAATGTTTATAAAGAAACCTATTCATGGAAATGGCAATTGTTTTGTTGAGAGTGCTTGTTAAGTACCCGTTAGTCGCGCCCAGCTGCGACGATCCGATTAGGAATAAATATACAACACAAGAGGCAATTAAACATGGGATGGACCACGAATCTCTCTCAAATATTTGCCCCCTATTCTTATTTGATTCCAATGGAGCAAACATGCGATTATCAGTTATCCTATTATGGGACAAATATTAACTCTCTCTCCAATGCGAATTTTTACTCAACTAATTGGGTATCTCCTTGTATCTCCTTATAAGGAGATATTTGAGTTAGAATTGGGCAATCCTCTTCTAGGTGCATTCCAGAAATGCCATTGATACAGATATCTATCTTTTCCGGGCTTAAATAAATTTGTTTTCCAAAGAGAAATATTTGACAAAAAAATCAAACCAATTACATCACTTTTGAAGGATTTTTTACTTTTTAAAAATGATTCTTGCAGCTGAAAAAATAAAAAAAAATTGAAAAAAGAATTGAATTAGTCTTGTTTCTAATAAATTAATTATAATTTTAAAGGTTCTACAGTATTTATTTATATTTACCTTCTATTTTCCAGAAAATTAATTGACAAATTAATTTCCCTTTACTACAAACATTTTTTGTAGTAAAGGAAAAAAATAAAAATTATATTAAATTTCCTACAGTAAACTTCATCTTGAGAAATTATAGTTTCAAGCTCAGTGATGTCCTTTAGAGTCAAAAAAAAAATATCTCCATTTTATCTCTAAAAAAAAAGTACCTTTAGAAATTTTTTTATTAGTTTTTTATAGCCTTATTAGCTTAATATCATTATACTTACAAAAGGATCCAGTTGGTTATGCTCTGAAGAATCTCGACGATCTCAGCCCCAACTCCTACCCTAACCAACTGAAAAAAAAAGAAAAATTAAACGATTAGTTCATATCGGTAATATTTTATGGAAAATTTCTTTAACTTACTCTGTAGACTGCTTCTTTCGGCTCAACGAGGGCTTCCCTAAAAACTAGCCTAATCCCACACTATCTATGACCGGGACGGTCATCTAATTCTAAAATGCAGTTCCTCTTCTTTCTTGAGACGATCGCGAAACGCGGACACTCCCGGAAGGCAGGTAAGCCTTCATTATATCACTTCGGAACGATACGGTGAAAACGCGCCCACAAACCCAAAGAAAGGTAAAGAGGAAATGGAACACATACAGTACACATGTACTAAGACACATTACAGATTAATTAATCTCCACCCACCTGCCTAATCAATGTCGTTTAATAGCGAACTAAAATAGAGCAGAGATAATTAATCTGATAATCATTCACGAGTTAGGAAGGGAGCCCGGCCAATACAATACTGAAGATCCCCCTTGATTGCTCATCTCAGAAACAGAATGACGTTGTTCAAGATGCATGCTGAAAAAAAAAGAACCCTAAGCTAACAACAACCTATACGAACTCCTAACATCTTGAACATTAACTCATTCTGTCCTGAAACAACCAAGGCCCAGAACTCAGCACTGACGGACAAAGAGCCTCGGAGAAAGAGAAAACACTCTTTCTCTCAAATGCGCGAAAGAGGGAAACATACGATAGAGAAATTCCCCTATTCCCCTTGAACAACGGTCAAAAGTGAAATGATCCTCTACTGGGAGCCCTGCCTAAACCTAAATGGGACGAACAACAACACCCTATGCCAGCATTGAGGAATCTATTCACAATTGAACGCCAATTCAAGAGAACATCAGAGAATTCCGACAAAGAAGGCCTAAACCCCCATAAATATAATACCTATATAAATTCGTGAGCGTAGAGATTTTCTACCTATTTAGCGCCCATATATAGACTCTATTAATCAATTGTTAGCTAGATAATCTAATAAGAATTGCGTGTATTCTTAAAAATTAACATTCACTTAATAAAGAGTTAGAAAAGAGATCCCCTTAGGTAATATTAATCCCATACACGCAAAACTTAAAACCTAATACTGATTTATAATAGCTAAAACAATAATACATGCACACTTGAATTGTCTCATATGTTGATGATGTTCCCCCCGGTGGGTAAAGAGATGAAATGAGTACTGTGGATGAACCACATATTACCAATAATCATATACCTTTTGCACATTTAACATTCATCCATCCCTTTACCTTGAGAAACGAAGCCTGTATTTGGACTGAAATGTAAAAATATTATTAATAACATCCTATCCATGCACCTAAGTTAAAATATTCTAGATTTAAGCCGTAATAAGAAAAGTCAAAAAATTTTGAAAATCCTAAACTGTTTACTCTACGCCCACGTACATGTTCATACAGACTTTGAATGTAGCTGCTACACTCGTGGAATCTGCTGTAGTCGCTGCCTGGAAGACGTGAAGGCGAAGTCTGATGGCGGATGTCCTACGAGGATTCACTTATCACTTAGTCATTTATTCACTTATTGGCCTTTGGCGTTTGAATCCCTTGGATTTATGATGACAATTCTCGAAGGCGATTCGTCGATATCTGAAAAAAAAAAAATAATATTTAAATTTAAATATAATTAATGAAATAAATAAATCTATTAGCCTGCTTAGAAACATAGGTTATATTATGGAGGATTGAAATTTCATTCGACGTTGGAAAAAATTATCATCAGGGAAATAAATTGAAATATACATATGGATGTGATTTTTACTTTCTTCTACCTATAGGGTAATATGGGGCAAGACGGGATAACGAGGTAAGATGGGGTACCATAGCTAGTAGCTGCTGTTATTTTTGTAAAAAAATAAAGGTAAAATGATTTTCAAAATATATTTTCCGCGGGGCGGAAAAATTTAGTTTCTTTAAAAAAAAATTTTCCGCAGAAAAATTTTTGAGTTCAGGCCTCCCCCGAAAAAAATTTCTATATACGCCCCTGGCATACACACAGTCTTTTCAGCTACTTTGGCCATTTAAGACTTTAAACGATACTCGTTATTTGTAAATATATCAATTGGGAGTCCAGGCATTCTTATTTAAGCCATTTGGTATCCAAATGGCATAAATAAAATCATCGGACTGCCTGGGATCCGAATCCTCGACCCTTGGTAAACAAGGCAGGCGCGCTACCAACTTCTCCAATATAGGCAAAAATCTCTGAGCTATAAGCTCACTTCTAAGTTATAAAGTATCATCAAGCTCGATCCGTTCTATGGACTTAATCGTTTAAAACAAACGATTAGTTATAACAGATTTGTTTTATATTTAGGGGTTTTCTATTTAGGCCTACTATTAAGTCAAGGGGACATTTAAATATTTAATTCGATAAAGTGTTAAATACGCAAAAAAATTTTGGGAGAACGAAACACAGAAATAGAGATCTCGACTCTTGTTCTATGCTTCAGAGGTTCGCTTCATGTACAGAGCAATTAAATTTTTCTAAATCATATTGGAGTTAAATATTGTATATTTATACGTGAAAGTAAAAAGTGAAGTGAATGTTGGGGCACTGAATAAAAAAGAGGCCGCCACACGCGGGCTCTTGTTAGGTATTGTATGTGAGGTTCCTATTTAAAAAAACTAGATATGTTATATCAATGAGAGAAGCTCACCGAAAGCGGGCAACGCAGCTAGTCGGTTTTTACTAATTAGGTATATTTTGAATTTTATTTAGATCGTATAAAAAGTTAAATTAATTTAGGGTTGAGTTGCAATCGCTTGGATTGAAAGTAATCCACCACGGCATATAAATGAATTAATTGTTTAACCTCTCTCTATTAAAAAAGTAAAAATGTGAGTAAATATTGATTTAAGGGTATCCATGAGGTCGCAATTTGCCTGACTAGGTGCCCACCGAAGACGGGCGACGCAGCTAGTTAAGTTTAAATGAAAAATACGAGTAACAAGTCATTCAATTGAATAAAAAAAGATTTAGATATAAACTGCAAGAATATTCCTATTCTTTAGTGGATTAGCCTATTCTTGGGTTTGTAATCCGTATGCTACGTTCGTCTTGTATTAGTTAACCCATCCAACAAACTTGTCCTGACTCGCATTCTGGCCCGTGCAAGAGAGTCAAGCAGAGAGAGAGCAAAATCAATTACTCTACTTTTATTATTTCTCTTTAAATATTTTATTTATTTATTTTGTTAAATTAAAAAAATAAATACGGACCACCTCGATATATAAAAATATTTTGTTATATTCCCACATTGGCTCCTATGAATACATTTTTATAAAACCACAACTACGTTTATATATAATGCAGTAGGCCTATATAAATAATAATTTTTTGTGGAGCCATTTATATTTCTAATATTTAAAATAATAAACCAAGTATTAATGAACGTGGAGAGATGAAATTTACCTCAAATGGTCTTAAAGTTTAGAAGAAACGCGAATTTTTTACGGAGCCCAGGTGAGACGCGTCCGCCCCACGCAACGCCATGTTCCAAATGAGGTATGACCCGATTAACACAGAAGGTGCTTCTCTTATCACTGTCCCCACTCTACTGAACTCTCTTTGACCTTGCATTGGAATATAAAGGGTACTTTTCATATAGGGAATGTATATAGACTCGGTTTCCAGCAGAGCCCTCAAGAGAGGGGGTCTCTTCTCATTGGTGGACAACTGCTTGGCCTAGGACCTTAGGCCCATAGAGCCCATATAAATAGAAAATTGGCAAACATCCAACTTCTTATAAATAAAAAGTAAAAATCTATACAAATAAATAGGAATATATAAATGGATAGAAAATGAGAATTTAAATGAAAAATCGATTTAATTTTATTTATAATCTAATTCTTTTAGGGCCTATTATTTAAATAGCAAAATATTATTTAAAAAAATAATCGCTTTAATAAAATCCTTTAGAAACAGAGCTAATTTTTACTTGCATTTGCCGCCTCTAGGCAGTGGACTATTTCGCATAAATTGAATAAGAAAAAGCATTAAATTTTCATTGTCTTTAGTCAGTGAAAAGATTGCCAATTAGATTTTTTCTGGTGTGACCAGCACGGTGCACAAGTTTCTCTTACCAAAGGGTAAGAGAAAGTTGTGTGCTGTGCGACCAGTAACACCAATTTGTTAATTTAAAAAAATTGATTAGGTTTCTGTGAAAGTGTGTTTGTATGCTTATAGCCCTAAATTATATTAAAAATATATACGATCATAAATCAATGGCATAATAAATAAGGAATTATATAATTTTAAATTTGTACTAATTATTTAAATAATATAATTAAGGAATTCTGTTGTGTATTTGTATGGAATGAATGTGTCTACGGATGAGAGCTGTCAAATAACCTTATTAATAATTATATCTGCCAATATATTTTATTAAAATATTAATATTTATTTATTTATAAATGCTACTCACACATTTGAGAAGAAAATTTCGATGAGAATATTGAAGACAAGGAACGAACACAACACAAAAAAAACTTAAACGTCAGAATATCACAAGACCAATTTCAACTTGAAGCAACGAGTATAGAAAAAGAGCAAAGCATATCTATGAAGGCATAGAGTTTAGAAAAGAGAAGAGAAGCTACATGAAGATAGTAACTTTTGACCAGGAATTTTAATATTAATAAAATTTAATTAAATAATTTAAATACCACTATTATAATAAATAATAAAAAAAATCTGGTGTGACTGGCGCACAGCACACAACTTTCTCTTACCTTCGGTAATCGAAAGTTGTGTACTGTGCTTGTCACACCAGATTTTTTGTGTCGACATGTATTTAGTTTCCGACAGTAGGGTACAATTGAATTCAAGATGTAAAATTTATAAGTATGGGAAAATATTTATATTTTGATACCATGGCAACCATTTCTCCTATCTTTTCTATGGAGTACAAGAGTAAAGTGGTCTTCAGAAGATTTCAATCACAAAATGAGAATATACATTTTATTGAAGATCTAAAAAAATAATTGATTTTTGAATTTTAGAAAAAATCGTGGAGCAAATTTAGAGAAAATCGAAAAAAACTGAAAAAGTGCATCAGTAAAGTACTAGTACTTTTTGGTCGATTTTGTTCAAAAGCTTCGTGTCACGTCCCATGGGGGTGCCTAACTTAAATATAAAATTTCAACCTCCTAGCTCTTTTTGTTCTTGAGATATTTTGTTCACAGACACACACACACACAGACAGACAGACCATGTCGCGAAAACCACTTTTTTGGATTCAGGGGACCTCAAAACGTGAAGATCCATCAAAATCTCGACATCGAATTTTTGACATGAATCCAATACTTTCTCTCTATATATATATTACATATATACATAGGTAAGAGAAAGTAAAAATTAAATATAATAAAGTGTACTTCAAACAATTTTCACAAAATATTACTGATATACTTTTTAAACAAGCATCTAAATAATAATCGATTTAAGCTTTTATTCTCAAAAGAAAAAGATTTAAATTATGTTACCATGGCAACCATTTCTCCTATCTTTCCTATGATGTACAGGAGTAAAGTGGTTTTCAGAAGATTTCAACGGTAAAATGAGAATATACATTTTAAAGAACATCTAAAAAATAGTTGATTTATGAATTAAAAAAAAAAATCGTTGGAGCGAATTTTGAGAAAATCAAAAAACTGAAAAAGTACATCAGTAAAGTACTAGTACTTTTTGACTGATTTTGTTTAAAAGATTTTTTTCACGTGTTCGGGGGGGGGGGGGGGGGTACCTAACTTAAATATAAAATTTCAAGGTCCGATGAATATTTATTAAAAAAAAATTTCTCCGTTTCGCGGCCTACCTACGCGATGTATATAATATCTTAAATATTATATATAATTTCTTATTTATAAATATATGTCAACTCAATAAATCTGGTGTGACATGCACAGAACACAACTTTCAATTATCGAAGGTAAGAGAAAGTTGTGTGCTGTGCAACCAGTCACACCAGATTTTTACTTTTAATTTCCTTTTTCGGCTTCCGAAGCCATTAGGGTTTTATTGTATATATAAGCCTAAATATTTATTTAATTAATATCCATAGCCACTAGGAGACGTCCCACACGCTTGTTTCTTCGAATAAAATAGAATCAACCCACTGACCCTCGGGTAAACGGGCAAAAAAAAAAAATTAAAATATTAGAATTAGAATGCTATTTGTTGCAAAATAAATTTAGCCTATAGTAGGCTAAATAATATTTTTTCATTGTGCTGTTCGATTCGAAAAATCTGGTGTGACTGATCGCACTTGTGTTCTGTGCTTGTCACATCATATTTTTTGTGTCGACATATGATTAAAGTGGTCTTCAGAAAATTTCAATGGCAAAATGAGAATATACATTTAACAAGAGGATCTAAAAAAATATAGTTAGTTGATTTATGAATTTTAAAAAAATCGTTGGGGCGAATTTTGAGAAAATCGAAAAAAAAAACTGAAAAATTACATCAGTAAAGTACTAGTACTTTTTGGCTAATTTTGTTCAAAAGCTTCCTGTGACGTCCCAGGGGGGTGCCTAACTTAAATATGAAATTTCAACCTCCTAGCTTTTTCCGTTCTTGAGATATTTTGTTCACAGACACACACACACACACAGACAGACCATGTCGCGAAAACCACTTTTTTGGATTCAGGGAACCTCAAAACGTGAAGATCCATCAAAATCTCGACATCGAATTTTTGACGTGAATCCAATACTTTCTCTCTATGTATATCAGTGGTTTCCAAACTTTATGTTACCACGCCTCCCTTAAAAATAATTAATCTTATGACGCCTCCCCCCTCCCTCATTTTATAAAATAATAAAAAACAAAAATTTTTAATGCTAAAAAATATAAATATATATAAAAATATTTTTTTTATTAATTCTTATTTATATTAAAACTAGCAATCATTTGGAAAATTGATCCTGGGGGCCAATATTCGCGCTTCCCCTTAGACTAGTCCGCGTCTCCCTAGGGCCTCCCCCGCGCCTCACAGTTTAGAAAACGCTGGCATAAGGGTATTTTATGGCTGGTGGAATTCGTGTAATATCAGGAATGAAAGTTAGAAAAAACAAAGCCAGAATTTTTTCTTTAAAAATATATTTTAATAGCTGAAGTTTCGGCCTTGGTCAAAGTCATCCTAGGATGACCACTAACAGCTCTGAGGATGGCTTTGAACAAAGCCGAGACGTCAGATGTTAAAACATATTTTTAAAGATTTTTCTAACTTTCATTCCTGAAGAAAAATATTTTTCTCAAATTTTATTTTCACGCCCTAGGGGGGTGCCTAACTTAAATATAAAATTTCAACCTCCTAGCTCAATTCCTTCATGCTTTAAATTGAACCCAAACAGACACACAGAAAACCACTTTTTTGGATTCAAGGGACCTCAGAACGTGTATATCCATCAAAATCTCGATACCGAATTTTTGACATGAATCCAATACTTTCTCTCTATATATAGGTATATGTATATTAACTAATACATATAGGTAAGAGAAAGTAAAAATTCCGAATTGAGATTAGTTCTCTAATATAAAAAGATGCGGTAACTCACCCCAGTAAAATTCTAAGTGGACTAATTATATCTTACTTTTCTAACTAATGAAAAAAATCCCTACAAAATTCTGCAAGGGGTTCGATGGGTTCCTAAATTACCCAGTGTTATTATTGTCTGTTTATGAGAGTTTCGAAATTTTCAAAAATTAATTCCGCCCCAGTAATACGAAATTTTAGAATGACATTAAAATGTTTCTACCCCACTATCCTATTTGCTAAATATTGAATATAAATTTTAACTCAAACGGAATGCACTTATTTTTTAGTAAAAGTATTAAAAAACATTAATATTTTTATGCATTATAGGGGATGGGGCATTAACTCCCCTGGTTAATGCCTTCATACCTCCTCTCCCCCCCCCTTTAAGGAAATGCGAGCCTTCACCGCGAAATTACTCTCAAAATAATTTGAATACATTTATAAATAATTATTTTAATTTTTATTTTATTTTAATTTTCAACCCTTAATCCACCCCTGTGTAAAAGTATATTAAGTGTGAGTATGAATGAGAAAGTGTTTTTTTAAAAAAAGTAAAAAAATAAATAAATAAATAAATAAATAAAAAAAAACTAATTTTTTTTCAATGACACCTCCACTCCCCCTCCCCCTTTCAACAGCTTATATTCTCCCTCTACCCTTAGTGAAATACAAAATATTTAATTTCATATTCAAAAGAATCGTTTTTCGCAGTCAAATTATTTGTTTCTATCATTGTTTTTTTTTTCGACGATAAAATGCATAATAATTACCTTTAATAAGACTCTCAAGAGGGTGTGTTGGCTGACGGTGTGGCCAGGGTGGGTTACACTATATTAATTATTCACTTTGATTCACTTTAAACACAAAAAAGAGAGCAGCGCCTGCATCCCGGCAACGCACTCGACTCGACTGGACGGGAGATTCGTCTCTCTCTGTTTATAGGAATAAAACAGATGAAAATAACAATTCCCTTTTTATTAAAAGTAAAAAAATACCTTTTGCTCTAATCTAACTATATTTAGAGCCGGAAAAGAATGTCAACAAGTGATTTGGAATATTCCAAGGCCTTTCTTAAATAATCAACCCTTCATCCCCCCCCCCTCCTAATCAAAATAATAATCAACGCTATTTTTTGAATGTTTTCTATTTATTTGGCTTCAATTTAGCTAAAATAAATTTAAAAAACATTTTTTTCAATTTTGCAACCCCTAATCCAATCTTTTTTTTTTTTTTTTTTTTTTAAACACTCACACATTTTTACTTTCTCTTACCTATGTATATTTAATATATATAGAGAGAGAAAGTATTGGATTCATGTCAAAAATTCGATGTCGAGATTTTGATGGATCTTCACGTTTTGAGGTCCCCTGAATCCAAAAAGGTGTTTTTCGCGACATGGATTGTGTGTGTGTGTGTGTGTGTGTGTGTGTGTGTGTTCACTTTTAAGCATGAAGGAATTGAGCTATGAGGCTGAAATTTTATATATAAGTTAAACACCCCCCGGGACCGGAAAAATAAGCTTTTAATCAAAATCGGCCAAAGAGTACTAGTACTTTACTGATGCACTTTTTCAGTTTTTTTTCGATTTTCTCAAAATTCGCTCCAAAAATTTTCGATTACCGAAAGTAAGAGAAAGTTGTGTGCTGTGCGCCAGTCACACCAGATTTTATTTATAAAACTACACGTAGCAATCATTTGGGAAATTGATCTTAGTGGCCAATATTCGCGCCTCCCCTTAGACTAGTCCGCGCCTCCCTAGGGAGGCGCGCCTCACAGTTTGGAAAACGCTGATATATATTAACATATATAAAGGTAAGAGAAAGTAAAAAACTCTCTTACCTTCGGTAAATGAAAGTTGTGTTCTGTGCTTGTCACATCAGATTTTTTGTGTCTAGCTTTCCCCAGTAGGCACTACATTATAGAGAATTTTTTATACTCCACCCTTTTAGCCCCTGGCCATTGGGAGATGCGCAACTATTTCCTATATCCTTCCTATGAAATACATGTACTAGAAAATTTTTTTTAGATTTCAAGTAAAAGAAAATTTGAATTATTTTTTCCTCAATCAAATATTATATAAAGTACCTATACACTGTATTAAGAAGATTTGTAGAGTAGGGTGAATTTTAATTAATAAATATCTATAAGGGGATGTGTGAGCCGAGGGGGATCGAATTCTACATAAAACTACAAACAAAGGAAACTTTGTTTGTAGTGAAATATATTCACGGAACGAAAGATGGAGATACAGGCTTGTAGAATGTTTTTTTTTTTTTTAACACTCACACTATTTTCTCATTCACACTCACGCACACACACACAGTCTTTTCGGCAACTCAGGCCATATAAGACTTTGACGATATCCGTTAGTGATTAATATACTTATTGGGGGTTTAGGCATTTCTATTTAAGCCATTTGATATCCAAATGAATTTTTTTTTATAATAAATAAATAGGGGATGCGAGTGCAGAAGAAAGCACTGGCAATAAAAAACAAATTCCACCTCCAAAAATCACTATAACACTGATGAGAGAGAAAAGTTTAAGAATATTTTCTATTATTTAATAAAAATTTCTTATTAAATATTATAGGAAAACTAAATTCTCTGTTAGGGTGGTAGAGGGTGAGGAGGGAGAGAAAGTAATCCATTTGCTTAAAAGTAAAAATTTTACAAAAAAATAATTTTATTTTCAAAGAAAAATACTATTTTGTTTATTAGAAGGGATGATTTACACCCTTTCTCACCCCCCCCCCTGGGATACAAGACTTCATCATATAATTAAAAATTGGATAATTTTATAAGTAAGTTATATGTTGAGAGAAAAAAAAAATTGGAAAAAAAAATTTCAGTCGTTATGAAAATATTCATTACCTTAATAATAAGATGACCAGACGGGGTGTGATGTAATGGGGTTGGGGGATGAACGTCATATTGGCACAAATCACAACACAATATAAAATAAACTAAACACACGCGAGAGAGAGAGAGGTGGAGCTGAACGGAATGACTCAGGGCTCGACTCACATACAACTGAAAGAGCCTGGCAGGTAGGCAGTAATGAAGCAGGCTTAGATAAATCGCATTGAAATTATCAAATAAGTTCTCTATTTAAAAAAAAAATCTATTTACTTGCAAACTAACGGGGTTTTATTCCGTTGGGAATAAATTCGAAATTAAATAACTATTAAAAGACTCACTTCATAAACGCACCCTTAAAACTCACAGCAATTTAAATAAAATACTTCCAAGTGTTATTTTTTGTATTTATTTATTTATTAGGGATAAATTTGAATTAAAATACCCCCCTATTTATTGATATAAATACTTATTTTTTATTAAGGTTTTTTACTTTCTCTTACCTCTATATATCATACTTATATATAAAAGGCTAAGAGGGTGTCCGATGTGTGAAACAACCAATCAGGCCTCAGGGATAGCGCCATGGTAACAAAATATAAATATTTACCCATGTTTACGATTTTTTTTATTTATTTACATTTTGAATTCTAAAATATCGGCGTAAATTTTTTGTCTGTGTACCGGGAGAGTCCCGGAAAGGATATGATTCACAAAAAATCTTAAGTTCATGAATAATTAACCGCTAAAATAATCTCTACATATAAAAATGAAAAGGGAAAATGTATGTACCGGTATGTATATAAGTAGGCGAGCAAGGGGGTCCAGGGGCGCAGCCCCCTGGCTAGACGGAAAGCCCCGCCGAAGGCGGATGTCAAAAATTCGATGTCGAGACTTTGACGGATATACACGTTTTGAGGTCCCCTGAGTCCAAAAAAGTGGTTTACGCAACATGGTCTGTCTGTGTGTATGTGACTGTCTGTAAACAAAATAACTCAAGAACGAAAAGAGCTAGGATGTTGAAATATTATATTTAAGTTAGTCACCCCCATGGGACGTAACATGAAACTTTTTAACAAAATCAGCCAAAAAATACTAGTACTTTACTAATTAACTTTTTCAGTTTTTTTTCGATTTTCTCTAAATTCGCTCCAACGATTTTGATTAAAATTCAAAAATCAATTATTTTTGTACTCCATAGAAACGATAGAAGAAATAGTTGCAAAGGTAACAAAATATAAATATTATTTTACATCTTGAAAATCGAATGTACCCTAATGACGGAAACTAAATACATGACACGAAAAATCTGGTGTGACAAGCACAGAACACAACTTTATATTACTGAGGGTGAGAAAAAGTTGTATGCGACATTCACACCAGATTTTTTCGGCACCGGATGTCATTTAAATCCCGTCCCTAATTATTTGAATTAAACACTAGGTTAGGCCCCTAAATGGCCTCTGTAGCCGAAAAGGGTTAAAAAAAAAAAATAAATAAATAAATAAACACTAGGTTATTTGATTCAAAGGTTTTATTAATTAAAAATTAACACTTGATACGTATTAAGTGTTAATTTTTAATTAATAAAACCTTTAAACAAATAACCTAGTGTTTAATTTGTACCTATAGCCTATTTAATTTTAATTTACAAAATGTTTCAACGAGAACCAACGATCGAAAGTTTAAATCTTATATTTATTTGAATTGATTAGTATCCCATTATCAATAAATAAAATATTTTGATTTATTTTTTAAATAATAAAGATTATCGTGCACGCATAAAATGAATTTTCAAGAGAAATACACCTTTTTAAAGTCTCTTCTATATATAAAGAGAAATAATCTCGCATTGATTCAAATTTTAAATTTGTTTTCTTTACACGGAAATTTTCTGTTAAAAATAGATTTTTTGTGTCGACATGTATTTAGTTTCCGACAGTACGGTAGGTACATTTGATTTTCAAGATGTAAAATTTATATGAGAAAATATTTAAATTTTGTTACCATGGCAACCATTTCTCCTATCTTTTCTATGGAGTACAAGAGTAATGGTCTTCAGAAGATTTCAATCACAAAATGAGAATATACATTTTAAAGAGCAACTAAAAAATAGTTGATATATGAATTTAAAAAAAAATCGTTGGAGCAAATTTTGAGAAAATCGAAAAAAACTGAAAAAGTGCATCAGTAAAGTACTAGTACTTTTTGGTCGATTTTGTTCAAAAGCTTCGTGTAACGTCCCATGGGGGTGCCTAACTTAAATATAAAATTTCAACTTCCTAGCTCTTTTCGTTCTTGAGATATTTTGTTCACAGACACACACACACACAGAGACACACAGACAGACCATGTCGCGAAAACCACTTTTTTTGATTCAGGGGACCTCAAAACGCCTCAAAACGGGAAGATCCATCAAAATCTCGACATCGAATTTTTGACATGAATCCAATACTTTATCTCTATACCGGTATATATTAGATATATTCGATTATATAGAGGTGAGAAAGTAAAAAAGTATTATAACATGGATGGTATGTTTATATTTTAAAAAATAAATTTTTCTTACAGTTAGAGGAAGTTAGGGGTTGAGTTTTTATCGTTGACACGTGGATCGAGGTAAATGTCAAGCACCGCTCTTCGCTTGGCTGCTCTCAATTATTATAATAACTCTACGAAAGGTTTGGAAAATTAATGGTACTTTTTTTTTTTGAAAAACTGCGTGGGTGAAGGTGAATTGATATTTCTACTCGTCTATGTCCATTCATTGTTCGTTGAGGGCGGGGCCCTTTCAGTGCCCTTAGCCCTTCGATCGGCTTTCTAGCCATTTAGTTGCTACCACCGCCTAGTCTATAAATATCGGCAGCCTAAAACTGGTCGTAAAGTCACGTATTTATTCCAAGGTGTCAAAAAATTGATCCCCTCCGGTGTTGCGGACAGACTCCGAAAATGATGCAGAAAAGGAAGGAAGCAAGAATTCTTTGTTCCCTTTCCCCCTTTCTTTTTTTTTTATAACCACTTCTTTTTTATTTTATTTTTTTTGTCTCTTTATTCTCTACTTCTTTTTGTTCTCTATTCTCCATTTTACCAACAAAAATATTAAGAAACCAAAACGAAGGGTGAAATATATTGCTTCAAGCAATAAAAATATTCTACATTTCATAAATGAATTAATAAAGGAACTGAGAGACCCTTTCCTTCGGTATGAATCAAATTAAGATCCTAGAAAAATTTTAAATTAAGGGAAATTCATAAAAAAATTTCTATAGTTAAAATTTTTTAATTAAGAGCCTTTGGAAATATCTTCTATATTAATATAGTTGCCAAGCGTTTCCCAAATGCTGGGTTACGAAGGCAATACGCCGGGTCGCTAAGAAACTAAAATTTATTATGAATTGTTTCTGTAAATTTTTTGAAAAATAGAGATGACTGTGGTGATGTTTGAATAAGGAACGCTATGAGCAGGGCAGTCAGCAGAAATAAAGAAACCTTTATATTATTTCGTCGACGTTTCGGGAACGCATCTCTCCCATCCTCAGTTCCTATATTCAATTTTTCCCGAATGGCTATAGGGCCTGAGGATGGGAGAGATGCGTTCCCGAAACGTGGACAAAATAATATAAATATTTTTTTTATTTCTGCAGGCTGCCCTGCTCATAGCGTTCTTAATTCAATGTAATTTTTTTGTTATATATTTTCATTGTTTTTGTAAGAGCTTTGTACATGTCTTTGTTAGAGTAATAGCGTAATATATAAAACATTGTTCGTGTATGTATTGATAGGGGTTTTCGAAAATAACATCAAAAACTATATAAATCATTTTTGAACATTTTTTTTTTTATTTTTAGTCTTTTCGGTATATCATATGAAATTATTTAAATAAATTCATCAGGCTACCTGGAATCCGAACCCGCGCCCCGTGCCTTCCAGACTATCATTGATTACATTTTTCAGCAACTTTCCGGCTTCTCGGCCAGGGGGGAGGCATTTTTGTACATTAAAATTTTTTTACAAATATGCCAAAAAAGTTTTTTCCGGACCACGCAGAAAATTTAAATAATCGGATCACGAAAGAGTTTAAATAAACTGCTATATATAATACAAATAGCTGTTTAAGATGGGATGGTAAGAATTGAAAAGATGTGATGGCAAGAGCTGAAAAGTTTCATTAGTCAAGTGATGGGTAAGAGAAGAGAAATCTTAATAAATTTTTTACGTGCCGCTTATAAAAACTGGGTCTAGCTTGTGATTTTTGGGAGATTAGCATGTAATTATGGAATGCTTATTCTAAAAAGAGATAAAGAGAAAAAATCGAGCGAAAAGATGGGTCATAAAAATACATATAGACATATACGAACAATAAATTTCAGATTTAATTTAAGGTAAAATTCAACCTTTTAATTTGGAAAAGTCCCGTACCAGATATTCTGATCTTTACTAGTTGTTTATTTGATAACTAATAATTGTAATGACAAAACGGACATTTCCCAAACCCGTTCCTTTCAAATTATTGTTATTAGAGAGAAGTCATACAGAGCAGCTGTTCCTGTCGATTACCACCCTTAATAACTTCTAAAACAATAACCACTTGAACACAATAGCCTTCCCCTCCCTTCCTCTCACCTTGATTCTATACAATTTTAATAAATCAATAATATATATTCTCTTTCAAGCCTTTAAATAATTACCTTAAATGGTTTGATTATTTTCTCTTTAGGCTTTATAAGGCCACCGATGGATAAAAAAATGTGTTTTCCTCAACGAAGGAATGTCCTTGTAGCAAATGTAAAAATTAATATTCATTTAATTCTGTGAGCCAATTAGAATAGTAAAAAGGAAAGAACAAAAATAAAAACAGGATCGGATCAAGAGCCTTTCCTGGCTCGTAAGAGAGAGTAGCGAAATACTATTCACGAAAAAGGATTGTGCAAAATTGTCGCCTGCGTAAATTGAGTTGGCGGACCAGCAATCCGGTTTAGAGTTCCGAGGTGTGGGTTCAAAACCCACCTGGCATTCGAAAGGGGGAGGATACTCTTCATCTTCTACGTGAGTGTTGCAGTTATATTGACGTTGAAAAAAAAAAGAATCCTCATCTTCATAAAACTCTTTTCGTTCATAAAACAGCTCAGTGAATGTTATTATCTAACAATTCCTTATTTATTTTTTTTTTTTAGCACTAACAAATAATGAAAAGAATCTCATATAAATGTAAATTTATTTTTGATTAATTTTTAAAATTATATGAGTTCATTCACTATTTATTTTACCGAGGTGTATTCAAACCAATCTATTGGAACCCTGTGAAGAAACTTTTATTTAATTCTTATGAATAACAAGAAGAGAAATAAAATTCAAGCTGAGTATATTTAAATTTCATTTGCTCTAAAGAGAAAGAGTGTATTTCACAACTTTTGTGAACAAGAACTAATCGAAAATAAATATATAAGAAATGAGTTCAAATCAATAGATTAAACATTTTTTTAGGCGTTAATTTAATTAATATAAAAATAAAATTTAAAATTCCACATGCTGACATTTCTCTATGCCTATCTGTAAAAGTTTTGTATTAATAAGGATAGAGTGAGGCGATTTACATGAGCAATGGAAAGGGAATTAACACAATATTTAAATTTTAATAAGACCGCAACACAGTGGAAGCCTCTTGAGCTAGAAGTCAAGGTTTCACTTCCTGTCTTAAGCACACAAAAATGAATTTTAATTGAATTGGTTACCAATCAATTGAAATAAATAGAGACAGGATCTAAATGGACGTTAAAAAAATTTAATAAAATATTTTAGAAGAATTCTTGAACAAAAAATAATTATCTCAAAGATAAACTCTTAAATTCCGATCTAAAAAAAACACTGAAACATATTCTCTCTCAAATGTTTGCCCTTTTGCCTCTTCAAATAAACAATAATGACTATAGAAGAAATATGATAGAAAAACATAAATGATTTAAATTAATCTTAATTGGTTGGGGAAAAGCCTCAAGCAATGAACTAAAAAAAGACAAGCTAATCAAAAAATAATAATCTACTTCTATTTGTCTAAAACTCCAGGAAAAACTTTTAATTAATATTAAAAAAAAAAGCTTTATTAAATATTAATAAATATTTAAGTAATCGAATAATTCATAAGGGCTATAAAAATTTCAATAGATTTGCTAAGATTTCTAACCCATTATAATATTTTTAATGCCACCTTCGACTATCCTCTACCTTAATTGGTTTCCTTGAATAAAACGAGGTCAGGGGCTTTGCAATCAGCTGATTAAGTTTTATAATCTAAACAAGAAAAACTTTTAAAATCTAATCAACTAAAATCGAATCACACAATCATTTCATTCACATTTATACAAAGTAAGATAATTTAAAAAAATTTATAGGCCTATTACAGAAATGTAACTCGTATTAATTGACCTTGATTAAACATATTTATTTCTCTGACATTTCTAGAGTTCAATGTTTTCAATTTTTAACACTGATCTTTAAAAATTGTCAGATTATAGGCCTATACTCGAATTACTTCAAAACCTGGGACAATTAAATTTTTTGCTTTTCTTACCTCTATATATATATGTTAATATTAATATATATAGAGAGAAAGTAATGGATTCATGTCAAAAATCGATGTAGAGATTTTGATGGATAGGTTCCCTGAATCCAAAAAAGGAGTTAACGCGACATGGTCTGTCTGTGTGTGTTCAATTTTAAGGTTGAAATTTTATATTTAAGTTAGGCACCTCCTGGAGGCGTGAAAACAAGCTTTTAATCAAAATCGACCAAAAAGTATTAGTACTTTACTGATGTACTTTTTCACTTTTTTTCGATTTTCTCAAAATTTGCTACAACGATTTTGATTAAAATTTATAAATCAATTATTTTTGAGATGCTCTTTCAAATGTATATTCTCGTTTTGCCCTCGAAATTGTTTGAAGCCCACTTTACTCTTGTGCTTCTAGAATAGAAAGGTTCCATGGTAACAAAATAAAATATTTTCCCATACTTAAAATTTTACATCTAATTCAAAATTCCCTACTCCGGAACTAAAACTTGTGTGACAAGTACACAACTTTCTCTCGCCGAAAGGAAAGAGAAAGTTGTGTGCTGAGCGACCAGTCACACCAGATTTTTCAATTGAAATTTCCCGATTACATTATTTAGATTAAAAGGCAAATAAAATATTTAAATAGATAAAGGTTTAAGTTCTTATTCTATGGGTCAGAGGTTCGTTTCCCATTCCACGCGCAAAAATATATTTCAATTGAATTGGCTTCCAATCAATTGAAAAAAAATAAATAAATAAATGCCGAAAAAATCCTACAGGTATCAAAAATATACAGTATAAAAAATGAATTTTTGAAACAAATAAACGTAAAGATTCATCAAAATCTCGATGTAGAATTTTTTTACGATTACAATACTTTCTCTTTATATACGACGTAGCTACTTCCTGGTATATACGAGAAAGTATATGTTCTAAATGACATAAATAGAAAACCACTGAAAATGGATAACAAAACTCTTGAAGAAATCAAACAAATTATTTATCCTCAACAATTAGACGAATAATAAATTAGTCGAAAGAGTATAGGCTAATAGCAAAATTATTAGAAAAATAAATTCTAAAGGAAAATGAAAATTGGTGAGCTTAGGCTATGGATGAGCAAGGCAACCAGTGAATACAAGGCTCCGTTGTACTCTCCTGAAAGACTACCCTTGTTTCAGGAGTTTAGAAAACAGCGGTCCAGCCGGCCTAGCTGAATCCTTTCAGTTGCACGGCTCTCAATGGCAGGATAATAAAGCTGCCAAAAGTCGGGGGTGGAGAGCATCTGCTCAGCATCCCCCCTGGCCCTTGTGCTAGAGTAAATATAGATCTCTATATAACCATTCAGAGGAAAAGCAAATAAATTTATTTGAAAAGAGGGGCGAGAAAACATTTACTAAATAAATATATTTTTCAAATCGTTTAGGAAACTCTTAATTAAAGAGAAAAAAAATGTTCCTAAAGTACGAAGTGATTTATATGTTATTTATTTATATTTTTATAAAAATTTATTTTTATGTCATCAAGCAACGGAAGCCATTTAAGCAATCTATATTAAATTTCCGACGAAGGCTCGTTAAATGTTGGCAACTCTCGTCCTTCACATCATTTCTAAGATTCATCCTTCATTAAATCTCTCTTCTCCTTAAACTAACTAACCTGTACCTTTAATTTTCAAACAAAATTTTTAAAACTGATCTTTGTGTTAAATTATCTACTGATATTTGTTAGGAATATTATAAATATTCATTAACTATTCAATACATTTTCCTTTTTAATAAGAATAAGATATTCTCTAAGAAATCCAAGCAAAAATACGGGTAACATCCCATAAAAAACTCAAAACACAAAATAGGTCTTTTAATTCATGTCCTCTCTTCCCCCCCCCCTAATTTTTTTTAGAATAGTATATAGTAACTTTGCTGCTTTTTTTATTTTTAGAGAAAAAATTTCTACCTGAATTATTTTAATTTCGCCTTGTCGCAAATTCGATGACTAAACGCCACCCATCTTCAGGACAAAGGATATTCTGATGGTGACTCAGCCCAAAGGCAAGCAGGAGTTTTCGCATATTGTAAAATATACTAAAATTCTACCCAAGGAGACTGGGAAATTTTTAACTTCTTGAAGATGTGTGATTTTTAATTCCCGAAACGTCGACAAGGTAAAATTAAAATAATTCTGGCCGACAGCAGTGTTATTCTTTTATAATTTTAACTTCTAATTATTCCTCGGCCTTCCTCCTTTAATAATATAGAATTCATCATTGTCAAATAAAAAAATTGAGTTTCACATTTGAGTGATCTTTATATTGTCACCGGTTAATAAATCATCTCATCGTTTTTCCTCATTTAATTTAGATATAGAGAAGAAAGGATCCCGAATTGGATTCTATTGGAAATGAAATCTAATTGCTTGGTGTTTGTGATCGAATAAGTCATCAATTGAGTGCAGAGACCATTGAGAGTCAGTGACTCTTCAGCTGAGAACAAGCCGGAGAGTTAATTTAAGCAGCAGGCCTTTGTGACTTCAGAGGGGCTGGTCTTTGCTGCTTAGGACATACACGTGCTCAGCAGCCGAGCCACGTGCCACACCAACCCTCACCCTTCTTCCAATTCCGTCAAAATACACTCAGATTTTTCTCCATCTGTCCGCGGGAGGATATGCAAATTTCCGCGTCTTGGTCTCATAGTATCTAACATTTGCAATGAGTCATCGGGATAGATATAAATTGCATTAGGAATGGGCAAACAAATCGAAGAACAATATCCCATCTGGACCTTACAGATGACTCAGATGCACAGGCCGTCCTCCTCTCCTCTTCAGAAAAAATGGTCAACAATTCTCTTTGTGGAGTCATTAGGTGGTCATTCGCTCTCATTTTTCCGAGCCAACCAAATTAAATTTCTTCATTCATAGAGTAATATTTTTTGCTAAATATCAATGTATTAATCATTTTCATTTAATCAATATTATTAAATCAAAAGATTTTTATATATTTTGTAACGACTTTTAGCCCAATGGGGGTAAGCCAAAGGGGCAGAATAAAAAAAAAAAAAGATAATTAAAAAAAAAAAAAAAACAGTGGTTTCGAAGGGTTTCCGCGGACCACTAGTATTCAGTAAGTTCGTCTCAAATAGTTGAAAAAAAAAGTAATATAATAGAAATCGGATTTTACTTATTTTGCCTTTTACTTTCTCTTACCTATAGCTATACATAGAGAGAAAGTATTGTTTTAAACTAGGATTAGATACCTTATTAATTTACAGTAAAATCCACGGAATAATAGCAGTTGACCAGACAGGCGCGTCCCATTTCTTAAAGGGGGAGGTAGAACAATAAAAGTAAATTAGTCGATTCGGATCATATTTAGCAGCCTAGTACCTTTCTTCTTGAATGACTATATTCTGGTTGTTCTAAGGCTTAGCATAATGAAAGATTTCGCAAAATGAGATATGATCTCATCCAGAGGTCATTCCTTGTGTCAGCATTGGGGCATAAATGAAGACAAACTAGCAAAATGACCAACTGTCTAGACATTTGGAGCATCTCTAAAAAATTGCATAAGTTGATTGATATAGATATAAAACAGATCCTTTATGAAAGCTTAGGCCATTTGGTAAGAAGATATTTATTTTTTTTATTTTGAAAACGGCAGCCGTTTTGATGTCACACTCACTTTCACACCTTAAAATACATAGATAGCAAATGTTGAGAGGAGCGGTCGGCTCTTTCAAAGGCTTGCATCACGCCTTCTGCAATTTTACCTGCCAATTTACTCATCATATTTCTAATTTCTAAGCATGTATGTGTTCATTTTATAGGAAAAAGAAAAGAGCCAAGAAACGTGATCCTATAAATACTAGGAGTTTACGGCACGATTACTTTTATACATGATTATTATTTCAAATAAAAACACGTTTATTTATTAACTTGTTTTGAATTCATATGAGAATGAAAAAATTAATATTTCATTCATAATAAACAAAATAAATAATAAAATGAATTTGTCTTATTGTAGAAAAATATGTAGGCTACAAGAATGTCACAAGATTTTCGTATTTAAATTTGAAAAAAAAAAAAATGTATACTTTTGCCTTTTTGAAAATATATTTTGGAATCAAAAACTTTGCTACAATATTACTTCTATCATTATATTAACTACCAGTGGCAAATTTATAATATCCCTTAATTTTTTTATTGTAAACTCAGAATGGTTATATTGCAATATCTTAAATTCAACTCAAAGTAGTTAAAAATAATACGGAGAATATTTCAAATTTGAGGCTAAATATGAGCCTAAAAAAATCTTTACGACTATTTAAATTCAATTAATTTTTATTTTATAGGTTTTTTTCTTTTAACTCATATTTTATTTATTTTTACTTAATGGGAAATATATCATTTAAGAAAGTTAATGAGTAATAAAAATGGCCGTTTCTGTTTTTAATGTTTACTCCTAAAAAAAAATGACAGGATAAATTGACAAATTTTTTGACTTTCATATTCTCTGAGTTTTTTTTTTGTTAATAGGCACAAGAAATTAATAAATAAGTGGTGTAGATGCCGACCGTAATAATATTTTTTTTGCGGCATTGTATTTACAACAATATAGATAATATTTTTGGTTTAATTGGAGGATATTGCGGTTGGCGCTGACCCGCTTGTATCGCGAACATTGCGGGTCTGTATTTTAAGCCAGGCAAGGCGGAAAATGATTCCATAGCCTTTCTTAAACCTCTGGCTTCTTTATAAAATATTTTCGAGCAAAAACATTATTTTTTTAAATATTAGGCCTATATTGAAAGATTGATAACACAGATTCCAGATTTAAGATCCTTTAATATTGAAATCTTATGCTGATATTTTTGTCAAATTATTGAATTAATGCTTCATTAAGCTTCATAAAAAAAGATTAAAAAAAAAGAATTTAAAAAAAGCAAATAAAAATATGGATATTTATAATTTCAAAGGTTTATTTGTTGACCCAATTAAAATAACACGGTTTAAATACAAATAAATTCTATTCTCCTAAAATCACAAACCCCATAAAAAACAAACACGGATTCATTTTACATTTATTTTAAGAATTGTTAATTTGGGTCATAGTCGGCCTTCGCTTCTCAAAGCATTCTAAATTTGAAACTATAAAATTGCAAATTTATCCTCATCAAAGAGAAACATTTTTCAACTCTATGGACAATTAAAATTTTTTTATGGGCAAACTAAACAAAATCAAACCAGAATTAATAAAATTGATGAAATTTGATCTTGTTTTTGTCCAATTCTAACAAGAATAATTTAATTGAATCATCGAGGCCATATTGTGTCATGATGTTTTTGTTGTTTAACAACATTAATTAATATTTGGGGAGGAAGATGACCTCGATAGTCATTTAAATACAATTGCTGTTGTTGACAAGATTGTTAGAGAAAAATTAAAATATTAAAAAAAAATGTTATATTAAAATTCGTCAATTCATTTATTATTGAAATTAAAAAAATTGATTTCCACATCCTCTTTAAATAAAATATCATAGATAATAGAAGAAATTATCCTATAAAAGTCATATGTTCTTTAAATTATTCCAATTAAATTCTTTCACATAGAGATGATACTTTTCTTTTAATTCTTAATTTTCCCTAACAAGTTTATCCTTATTATGAAATTCATCCTTAATATTTTAAAATGAAATTAAGTTTATATTCATTTTCATTTATCATGAGAAAATACTACGTATGATTAAGATATTTTAGAGATTTTAAGGTTACAAACGGGAGGGTGGTGTGGAGGATCCGGGCGATTCCCTCAAAATGAATAAATTTTAAAGAATATAAAATATTTTTTTTATTTTTAAAGGGTTTTTTAGCCCCCGGGGTTTGGAGTAGTGGGTAGCGTGCCTACCTTCTATACCGAACGTCGCTTCGGTTCGGACCCCAGGCAGTCCGATGATTTTATTTAAAGCATTTGGATACCAAATGGCTTAAATAGAATTGCCTGGACCCCCAATAGATATATTAAATATACGAGTTTCGTTAAAAGTCTTAAATGGCTTAAGTTGCCGAAAAGACTGTGTGAATGTGTGTGTGAATCTGAGTGTGAATGAGAAAAAAGAGTGAATGTTTAAAAAAAAAAAGACTGTGAATGTGTGTGTGACTGTGAGTGTGAACGAGAAAGGGTTTTTTAATTGTTAGGTTTTTTTTTCCCCCATAGAGCAAAATTAAATAAGAGAATTTGGCAAGCTAAATCTAACTTGTAAGTGATACAATTGGCGTGGAGATAACAGCAAATCTAACCAGGGAAAGCCTGGCAACGCAGAAGAGCAACCGTCACCACAATCGTTGCAGTTAAGCAAAGTCAATCGGGGATTAGTGACCCCGAGCAATCCGCGTGTGTGGAACGTCCCTCGGTAGCAATCATACTCCGGGACACCCAGTAGCCAAAAAGGGTTAAAAAAAAATATTTTTAAAATATTTTATTCGAATATTTCCTGGAGATAATCAAATCAAATTTTTTTTCACCATTTAAGACCATTTAGACTCACAATCAGTTCATATTTATTAATGTAATTATAAATTTTATCGCAGAGGTAGAATTTGTTTTTATTCAAGGTCTTTTTCCGGCATCGGAGGCCATTTAGTCCTCGTCTTTATTTATTTCATTTGATTGGTAGGCAATTCAAATGAAACAAATTTTTATGAGGATGTAGTATATGGGCAGCCAAGGCGAAAAATAAAATAAAACTGTATTTTTTGTCGAAGTTTCGAGTGCCGATCGCACTCTTCATCAGGACAAAAATGATGGCAAACTAACCTGACAATTTGACATTATTTTTCTCCTGATGAAGAGTGCAATCGGCACTCGAAACGTCGACAAAAAATACAGTTTTATTTTATTTTTCGCTTTGGCTGCCCATATACCACATCCTAATTTCATAATATCCAGTCAGTCAAGAAACAACTAGAAATAAATTTTTGTCGCATGAGTGATCCTTTGACCCGAAGCACAAGAGGCAGAAACTACCAGTGAGCCATAGCCCAAGGAGGTCAAAATTATCGCAAGAAATAATAATTAACTATTATTTTGCTAGCAGAATTGAAAAAAAAAAAAAAAAAAAAAAAAAAAAACGTTATTGTATAAAATAATTGATTAATTCTCTAATCCTCTATTATAAATACTTTTGTTGACAATCAATGGTCAATTAATATAGATAGATTTGAGAGTATTAAATCCGGAAATTCACTCTTTTATTAGAAACCCCTTCCCGTCACTTTTTACACCTTTTACACCGTGGTATCACATTAAGTCGCTTCGTCCTTGTTTTTATAATGGGTGGCGAGTGATTGAGTGACATTAAAAACGCGGTTGCCATGGCAACGTCACCTATTCAAACTCTCCCCTTTGGATTTATAAAATAATAGCTTAAAGAATTTTCGTTAAAAGCTTTTTGCGTTACAAATTTATTAGGACAGATTGTTTAAACATTTGTTTTCCTCGTGTTTATGTTTATAAAAAGTATACGTGATGATAAATTAAAAAAAAAAGTTGTTATTTAAAGAAAAAAAAAATTTGGTGTGACTCGTGAACGGGACTCGTGAGCGGGACCCACTTGTTTGGACTCAAGGGGGGGTTAATCAAAATTTCGTTTAAAGGTCCATTATGTACTAGTTTACCAAAATATATATACAAATCAAATTTTTAAAATTTTATATTAAAAATAAAATTTTATTCCCAAATGCGGTACTGAAAATTAATTTCATGTTTTTTATTCGTTCGTAGCATTTATGGAATGTATAATAATAAAACTTATCACAAGACATTTTTACTGACACCACATCTAAATAGCAAAACGTACCGCATAACCTGTACTAAATTTTGATAATTTTGCTTGCCCTGAAGATGAGTGTGACTAGCACCCGAAACGTCGGCAACGAAATATAAAGTTTCTTATTTAACCTGGCTGCTGTTCCCGGGAGGGCTCCCGTTCCTTTTTCCGATAAAAAAATATTTATATTTTGTTAGCACGGCAATCAATTCTTATTCTTTACTATTAAGTAATTACATGAGTAAATGTGTGTTTCAAATTTATAAATTGTTTTTATGATTTTTACAGATATTGCAATGGATTGGTCAGATCATGCTCTCTGGTGGCCTGCGCGAAATATCTGGCTAACGAGGACTAGATCAACGCTGGACCAGTGCGGAGTGCAAGCCGATGCCACCCTTCATTTCACACCAATGCATAAAACGCTCCGAGTTCAACTGCCAGATCTACGCTATCTCGATTGCCGTGTTGACTTTAGTATCAAAACATTCAACGCAGTAGTGAACCTCTGTAAAGAACTGGGTTAGTTTTTGCTTTCTTAAATTAAAGAAACAATTCATCAACAAATTCATTATTAATTAATACTCTAGAGTAAATAGTTTATTTTTGAAATTTTCTTTATATACCGGTATGCTACAGGCCAAACTGTTATAGAACAAACTAGTTTATCCTAAGTGAGTTATGTCAAACTGTTTTTTTAGGACAAACTAGTTTGCCCTGTAACATTTATAAATATTCGAAAAAAAAATTATGTGAGGATTTTCAGAATCTTAAAAATCTTAACACCACTCTAGAACATTGTCAACAAAATGTTTCGTTTCCCTCAACAAAATTATTCACAATAATCACCATATCATTAGTGCTTCCTACCGAAAATAATTCTAAAGTTTATCACTTTGTAACAATTAAACCTGATAATAATTGGCTTTTTAGGAATTCGACATCCAGAGGAATTATCGTTCTGTAAACCCCTGGAAGCAAATCATTTGAAGTACAACCTAAAGGACTTGCCGGAGACGAAAAAACGACAAAGTGGCGGATATGCTGCGCAAGTAGGAACACCAGGGATGGGCACAGCTAATGGCAACGGTACCCTTCTCCCTGCAGCCGACACCAATACCTTCATCGCCAACAGCAGTCATCTAGATTCAAGCCCAAACGGTTCAACGGGCAGCTTGGACCGAAGTGGTCCTCTCATGTGCGCTCCAGTCACACCGCAGAGACACAATAGGAACACATCTACTCCAATCAGCTCCCCTGTAACTGTGAGTATTCTCAAATTTTATAAATTATTTAACAGTTAATTTAAATAAATATTGACGAATAATAGATATCATTAAATTTTAATAAATATCAATAATCATCGTGTATTTCTAAATGACTACCAAAGATAAAAATTCGAAAAAAAAAAACTGAAAAAGTACTTCAGTAAAGTACTAGTACTTTCTGGCCTATTTTGTTTAAAAGCTTATTTTGAGGGTCTGGGAGAGTACCTAACTTAAATATAAAATTTCAACCCCTTAGCTTAGTTCCTTCATGCTTAAAATCCTTACACACATACTCACAGGCATTCACTTTTTTGTCTCAAGGGACCTCAAAACATGAATTTCGATCATAATTTAAGTAAAAACAAGCAAATCCTTAAAATAATTTTATATGCATTTTTTTAAATATTTTTTTCGGCTGCTCAGATAGCGCAATTAATAGGCAATAAATACAATTTAGAAAAAAAATTTCTCTTATAAGGAGAAATCGAAATTTACCAATCATAAGAGGCGAAACCTATATCACTCCATTATACACCCTAAGGCAATTCTAAACAGCAACTAAATGTTCTTCTATAAGAAAATTTTGAACTCTTAGGGACTGAATATAGAGGGGAAAGAGAAGAAATGACATTCTTAGCTCCGGTAACTCGTTATCACCAATTACTGAGTAAGAAATATGAGTGAGATCCTAATTGCGATAAATAAACCAAAAAACTGCATATTTAAAATGTAATAACTAGAATGACTCAACTTTACTTAATTATAGTCCCTATTCAACAGACTGAGCAAAGGACTCACTTTTTTGAACTACGGAGATCTCAAAACGTGTATTTTCATCAAAATCTCGACATTGAATTTTTGACGAATTCAAATATTTCTCTCTATATATATAACATATACAGTTAAGGGAAAGTAAAAACAAGTTCTCTAGGCCTTTATATTCTAGTATCTAATTACTAGAGACCGGACAAAAAGCATAAAAAAATGGAAAAAGTGCTTAAAAAAAGCATAAAAAACTTGAATAAAAAGTTGTTAAATAAGCATATAAGTTGAAAAAAGCATCTAATAAGCAATTTTTACTCATACCAATGGCGTATACAAATTTTTTTTTAAAGAAACTAAATTTATTCAGCCCCGCCCTGAGAAAATTTTTTTTTTTGCGGAACCAAATTTTTTCACCCTGCGGAAAAAATTTTTTTACAGGGCTATATTTTTTCACACTGCTGGATTTTTGGAAATTTTTTTGGGGGGCGCCCCCCCCTTATATACGTCCCTAGTGTATGCGTGTGTAATGGGAAAAAAGTTTTTTAATAAAAAAAAAAACATAAATATTCGTAAAATAAGTTCAAATAAGCACGAAAGGGAAAAAAAGCATGAAAACTCAAAAAAGCATAAAAAAATGCAATCTTAATGCACTTGGTTTTTCCTAATTCGTATAAAAATTAAATATCTAATGGTTGCTTATAAAATTGAGCAATAAGCATTTTGCTTAAAATCCGGTCTCTACTAATTACTAATATATCGATATGAATTTCTTACAAAAGAGAAGCCTTAAGCTTGTAGATATTTTAAACTCTTAAGATTATATTTCTTTAAAATGCTTTTGTCAGCATTTTTGGGGTATAGGGCTTCAAGAAGACATTACTTTATGGCATGTTTTTGTTTCTTTCTAGCAATCGGGCACGTGGAAACGCGCAAACGGCTATGAGACGAACAACGGCAATGTGACGCCAATCCGGTTGGAGACACTCAACGGTAGCCTAGACACATCGTTAGCCAACAGTCCCACAACACCTAGCCCGGAGGCTAGGGCACGTCTTTTACGACCTAAGACCCTCGTGGAGAGAGCACGGATGAATGTTGCGTACGTTTTTTATTTTCTTGGTCAACATTTGTTTTTTCCCCTTACCATCAAAATCTCGACATCGAATTTTTGACATGAATCCAATACTTTCTTTCTCTCTATATATTAACATATATAGAGGTAAGAGAAAGTAAAAATAATTGCTTTTATAAACCAATACTACGACCTATTGTATAATTTTTCTAAGATTTATTAATCTTTTTTCATTTTATGAATGTTTTAGTTGGTTGGATTCATCACTTTCAATAATGGAACAAGGAGTTCGAGAATTCGACACCCTGAGGCTGCGATTTAAATTTTACTCTTTCTACGATCTGAATCCCAAATATGACTCTGTGCGCATCAATCAAATCTACGAACAGGCCAAATGGCAACTTCTATTAGAAGAAATTGACTGCACAGAAGAAGAAATGCTCATGTTTGCAGCCCTTCAGGTTAATATGGGTTTTTATTTACAAAGAAACTTAAGAAGCCTATAATTATTTTTTTAAGAATATCAAAATATGAACTAGTAGGATACTAATGAATTAATTCATCCTTTTAAGCAATTTATTTAACATCATCTATATACTAGTAGAACAAGTTTTTAAAGATAACTTTATCATTTGACTGGAAATAATTATTCATCAAAAAATTTTATTAATAAAATTTTTATTTCTTTAATTATTTTAAGCAAATAACAGAAATTAATTAATTTATAAATATATCTTTCCTTTTATAAATGACTATTTTCACTTTGTAAATTATTACGCTTGCCGCGAAATAGGTTTATTATTAATTTAGTAAATGAATTGACATTCCATAATCATAAGAAATGAAAGGAGAACATTCATTGAAATAATTATCATAATATTCAGATCCTTTATTTGGCCATAAATACTTAAAATTTTTAAAAAAGGTCAAATAAAATAAAAAGAAAATTTAACTAGAAGAATTTATCATTACTATATATATAGGCCTATATATTATATATACAGTGACGCAACTAGGATTTCCTCCTGGGGGGAGGATTATTAGAAAATTTCGCAAAAAAGATTTTTCGGGGGGGGGGGGGGCTGAAGCCTCCAAATTCCCCCACCCCTGGCTACGAGCCTGAGCAGCGGAAAAACAAAATTCAATTTTAATATCTATAAACGAATTAAAAACATTTTACCTTCGAAGTAGTGAGATCAACTATTTCTTTATAGCACTTTGAATTTTTTCTCCCCAGGGGGTCTGGGGGGGGGGGGGGTTAGAACTCTAAAAACCTCCCTCTAGTTGCCCCACTGAACATATATATAATTCGCTAATGAACGTCCGTCTATCACGTTGTGTTTAAGCAATTCCTAACTTCCCATTCTAATTTCGAAATGAAGTCTGACAGAATCCTTACTTACATTAGTAGCCTAATATTCTAGGAAAATTAGTGGGTCCCCTAAAACGTCAAATGGGAAAGCTCAAAAAATTTTCTATTGAAAAGGTACTTAATTGTTGAATTAAGCCCTATCTTTCTTTAAGAAAAATCAAATCTAATTAATTACTAAAAAACTAGCAGAGGAGCTTTAATAACCAGTACATTATTATTATACTTAATTAACTTTGATTTTTCAAAAGGAGAAATAGAACCCAAATTCTAGATTTTCAAAAAATTTTTGACCCTCCCATTTAGGGATTTGGGGACCCGAGTCGATTCTCCATAACATTCTCTATAAGGATGCAAATTTTAATTTCGAAATTTCAACAGGAAGATGGTCAAACAAAGCATGGCAGATAGTCGGACACTCCGCAATTATACCAGGTATATACTGGTTTTTAAAAAGAATCATCTTCCTATCTACGACACCCAGCTAACAACACATCTACGGACCATAAAAATTATCACCAATTAAATTTGTCTATATTTTTTTCGATTATATTTTTAATTCCCACTTTTTTAATTATTCTAATTTCAATAGGTGGAAAAGGAAATCAAGATTTTAATGACTAATTTGGTTTGATATTAGTATGCCAATAATATTCTAAAAAAAGGTAGAATCTATATAAAACTATATTTAGATATGTGTTTGGATCAACCAACCGGTTTCGTAATTAAAAAGATATTTAATAATATTAGAGGGAAATCTCTGACGTAATGCATCCAAGGATATCGAGCTAATAAATTTGACAAAAGACATTTTGTGTTTTTGCAGCTCCAAGTGACCCTGCAAGCGAACGTCCCGCAACCACCGCTTGACAATAGCAGCACAAATGTGAGTGTGGTAGAGGATGATATCGACGCCGCCCTTACCGATTTACAAGTCACACTGGAAGGCACACATGTCAATTCTGATCACAATGATATCACCCAAGTGCCAGAACTTTACGACTATCTGCGTTTTCTTAAGTAAGCAATTTATGACCAATTATTCGAATGCATTCTAAGAAGTCTCGCTTCTTGGTTTAAGAATTACAGGCTCGTCTCCCGCCCTGGACGACCACTTAATTTGAATAAATAAGGATGAAAGCTCAAATGTCAAAACATACCTTAAAAACAATTGGACGATGTTATGCATGATTGAAATTGAGATAAGACTGCCATTTTGTAGAGAAAAAGATCTACCTTTTTATTTAAATCACAACTTTATTACTCTTTGTTTTTTGTATAAAACCACAAAAAAAAGACATTGACATTGGATTTGATTACATTTGTGCAAATGAAATCCCCCTTATCTCAGATTTAGGTTAATGGCGCTTGGTTCCTTAGTGCATAATATCGTTCATAATACTCTATTAAATTATAAATTTCATCATTTCGGAGAGGGCCATGCTTTATCTTGAACGAACCAGCATTGGTAAATTAGTAGCAAATATAATTTAAATAAATTTTAACTCCTACTATGAAAACAGAATCACTATCTCAAAGCATGAAGCAAGATCTCTCTATCACATACACACTGAACCTTATTGAAACTTAAATTTTTCTAAATATAAATATTGTTCATTAACTTACATTTATTAGCAGATTTGGATATGTTCTTCAATGTTGTTTAATCACTGTCAATCCCTGTTGAATATAAATTTCACTTGATATAATAGCACAATACACTCACATTAAAACAAATCAATCTGCTCTTTTTTGATCACTCAACAATAAAAGATGGCTTGCTCTGTGCTCTTCTCTGATTGGTCAAAGTGAAAATAGGAGGGGAGGCGTTAAATTTGAAAATTGAGTTAATTCTGATGGAGAAATTTTTATTTATACAGTATTACAGTATTATTCATTTTTTAATTTTAATCATTTATTAGATATATTAATATAGACTATAATAATTGAGTTATATAGATTTTTTTAATTAATAAGTGATTCGACTCGAATAAATAATACAAAAAAGTAATTCTCATTGCTATTAAAAGATGGCAGTTTGTGTATTGTCTTGCAAGTGCTGCCATGCTCTGGCAAAGTTTGGAGATATCACGTTAAATAAAATATATTCAAGAAATCTATTGAGATGGTAATTAGCATTTGATAATAAAATATTTCAATTTATATATTTTATATAAGTCAAACGAAGCCGGAATTGGCTTAAAAATGGAAAAATAGTACTTTTATTGTAACAAAAATTTTTTTTTTCAGGCCAAAACGATTCACATTAAAAGCGTTCAAGACATATTGGTTCACATGTCGCGATCTACATCTGACTCTTTACAAATCTTTAGAGGAGGCAAAAGCAGGAGTTCCGCCCCAACACCGCATCAATTTAAGGGGCTGTGAAGTAACACCCGATGTGAACCTGAGCTCAGGAAAATACGGAATTCGTTTGGAGGTACCAAGTCACGAAGGAATGTCTGAAATGTGCATCCGTTGCGATTCGGTCAGTTTTTTATTCTTTATAATAGCAAATTCTTAAAAATATTATATGTTAATGAAAGATAATTTAAAATTGTAGGAAGAGCAATATGCCAAGTGGATGGCTGCCTGTCGTTTGGCAGCTAAAGGACGATCGTTGGCAGATAGCTCCTACGACGCGGAAGTTGCCTCAATCAGAGCCTTCCTCAAAATGCAACATCCTGCGGAAGCTCCAGCCATCAATCCTGCCACTCTTGATATCACACCCGATGATTATGTAGCACCTCGATTTCTTAAGAAATTGAAAGGAAAGGTAAGAAACGGACAAATCTTTTGCTCTGATCTCCTTCATTCATATTAATTTATTCACTTATTTTGTTTCTTTGCAGCTCTCTCAACGAATTTTGGAAGCTCATACCAATGTTAAAGATTTACCATTGATTGAAGCTAAGATGAATTATATCAAAGCTTGGCAATCACTACCTGATTATGGAATTTCATTGTTCATCGTTAAATTTATGAGTCATAAAAAAGAAGAGCTCGTTGGTGTGGCTTTTAATCGACTTATGAGGATGGATATCGCCACAGGAGATCATATTAAAACATGGAGGTTCAATACCATGAAGGTGCAAATTAATTTCAATTATCTAATTACAAATTTAAAAAAATTTCTATTTTCCGATTCGAATAATTTTATTTAAATAGTGAAATTTTTAGATTCCCGGCCCTCTCAAAACTACCTTTTGAGAGTGGAAAAAAGTCTCTTATTTTCGGTAAAAAGTCTGTTTTTGGCAAAAAAGTCACTGTCAATTTTCACAATAGCCCTCGGCCCTGGGTGTAGTGGTTTGCGTGCTGGCCATTTTTTCAAGGGTCGCAGATTCGCATAACGTCAAAGGCGACAAAAATTTATTTCAATTTAAGTGGCTACCAATCCGGGTGAAATAAATAGAGACGGGGTCATGGCCTCTGATGCCCAAAAAGACCTTAAATAAAAAAAAAAAAATTACTTTCTGGCCGATTTTGTTCAAAAGCTCCCTGTTACGTCCCAGGGGGTTTCTAGCATGAATATAAAATTTTAACCTCCTTGATCTTCATTCTTGAGATATTTTGTTCATAGACAGACAGACATAGAGACAAACCATGTTGCGGGACCCACTTTTTTTTAATTCAGATGACCTCAAAGCATGTATTTCCATCAAAATGCCAAAGGTCGAGGGTTCGCATCCCTCGTAGACGAAAAATTTATTTCAATTTAATTGGATACAAATCAATTGAAATAAATAGGATCAGGGTCGGAATGCCGAAAAAGACTTTAAATAAATTTAAAAAAAAAACCTAAATGGCCTCGAAAATGCAAAATTAAAAAAAAAGCATATTATATTAAAAAATTTGAAAAAAGTTGGTCATACAAATCCCTTTTTTCAAAAAAAAATCTCCGAGAGGCAAAAAAGTCGCAACATGGACCAGGGAGCAAAGTAGTAATAATTTGAATCTCTTGAATATTTTGGAAAATTAATTATAATCAAATTTCTTCAATATGGGAACACAAATCGTTAAGTTGGCTTGGAAATTTTATTTTCAAAAAAATCTCCGAGAGGCAAAAAAGTCGCAAAATGGACCAGGGAGCAAAGTAGTAATAATTTGAATCTCTTGAATATTTTGGAAAATTAATTATAATCAAATTTCTTCAATATGGGAACACAAATCGTTAAGTTGGCTTGGAAATTTTAGATCGACCTTTGTGGTCTGAGAGCCAGCTTTCCAGGTATACGACTACGGCTGTGGGAGGAGCTACGCAACCATTTGAAAAAAATAATAGAGCAATCATACGACTGACCCTTTAAAGAGTCATAAATTCAGGATCCTTCCTTAACATCTTATGGCATTGCAACAAGAAATATCCCAAATTGGCAATAATTTTGCCCGCCTGAGGCGGTCAATTGCTCCCCGGAGGGGGTATAGGGGGCGCAGTATATCCAGTCTATCCCGCTTCGGGGAATGTGAGAAAGTCCTGCATTTCACCCGAGAAGGTCGTTTCTTCACAGTTTTCCACAGTGTGTTGAATTGTCTGATTTTCTCTTCCACAGTCCCACATTGGTCTAGGGGCTTTATTCCATTTATGTAGTGAGTCTCTACATACACCATGATTTGTTCTTATTCCCGATTCAAATTAGCATTAAAAAAGAACTTTTCTATGATTGAATTCAGAGTATTAATATTTTTTCATGTCCAAAGGGGGAGGGGTCCCCTCTGGGCCCCTTGGGACCGCTAGTGTATTATTATAGTGTAGTATATCTGTGGAATTTCTAAACAGAATTACATAATTATAGCTTAATGAAAGTTTTATGAGTTATGATACCAAATATGTTAAGTGTGTTAAATTGATTTTATTAATATTTCAGGCATGGAACGTCAATTGGGAAGTAAAACACATGATGGTACAATTCGAAGAAGGAAATATCATCTTCAGTTGTTTATCGGCCGATTGTAAAGTGATTCACGAATTCATCGGCGGTTACATCTTTTTATCGATGCGTTCAAAAGAAGCAAACCAAACATTAAATGAGGAACTCTTTCATAAACTAACTGGTGGATGGGTCTGAGGGACTTGTTATTAATTTTAGTATAAATTAATAGGGGCATTGGAAATTGAAAAGAAGAAGATAGAAGAAGAGACAAGGTTATTTATTAATTATGAAAGATGGACCTTATTTTGAATTTTTGTCAAAGAAAGAGAGGCGCATCTGAATTTAGCATTTAGCTTGTCTTTGATTATTTTTTTATCCTAACCCTTTAGAAGTATTATTATCTTTTGCAAATTTGATCTGTTATTATAATATTATTATCAGTGTAAATTTAACCTTTTTGCGAAATAGTTAATATTGTACAAAAATTATTGTAAATCTCACTGTATATTTTTTAAATTAACCCATTACCCATTATAAATGTAATTTTTTCTCTTATTTTCGGTATATTTTTAATATTACATTATTATTACTATTATTATTAGTCTATCATATAATTATTAAAAAAAAAACTAAGAGTTTTTGAAAATTTCAAATTGTTATAAGATGACATATAAAGCTTTTATGAACTTTTTAAATATATTTTAATATTACCAATTTTGTAAAAAATAACTGCATATATTGTACAAATATATTATTGAAACTAATAAGAGAAATAAATGCCCATTTGTTCAAATATTTATTTTTTAAATGTGATCCAATTTTTTGATAACAAAGCGTTTTAGCAATTAGAGACAACAAAAGAGTTATTAAATCACCAAATTATACTTAAGTTTAATAATAATGTTAATGCGAATAAATCGACACGATAAAGCCAAATAAGAATCATAAATATATAAAAAAAAATAGAATAAAATGGCTCGGCGCAATTAAAATGCCACATCATTTATAAATAATATACCATATATGGTATATAAGAAATAGTAGTTTTATTAATTTTTTTTTTTTTTTTTAAATTATTTAAATTACAAAATAATTTTAAAACATAGGCCTATTTATAATAAGGAATATACTTTAACAAAATGTGATCTTAATTTTTTGACTACTATTTAAACTATCTTTATTAAGAATAACTAAATTGATTTATAAAATAAATATTCTAACACAATATATGAGAAATTAGCTAGAATAACTTATTCTATTCTTACATCAGCACAAGAACGAAATGTTTCTTGAGGTCCGCATCCTTGAGCATGAGAACCATCTTCACACTTGCCCCAGTTATTAGCTAGAAAATAAACAATTAGATATTAAAACATAAAATTATATTAATATATAGATGAAATTTACCTGTTCTATAATGCCATCGAAGGACACAATTCTCACAAGAGATATTTGGGATGATCACAGGAACATTTACGAGGCCCCGTTGAGTTCCAACCTGAAAATAAAATAAAATCAGAATCCACTAGGCAAACTAGGCGGCCGCCTAGGGCGGCAACCTGAAGAGGGCGGCAAAAAGGGGTAAAAAAAAAATTTTGGTTCCGCGCAAAAGAAAATGTACCGCGGGCGGCACACGGGAAAAAATTTTTGTTCCGCAAAAAAAAAAAAAAAATTTTCGCAGAAAAATTTTTGAGATAAGGGAAAATTTTAAGGAGGGGGCGGCAAATTAAATTTTTAAAGTTTTTTTTTTTTGGGGGGGGGAAGGAGCGCAAAAAAAATATCTTGCCTAGGGCGGCAGAATAGCTTGCGCCGGCCCTGAATGTAAAATTATTAATATATAATTATGTATTATTCTTCTTATTCTTGTTTTCTTTTAATAAATTTGTATGAAAATGTGGTCTCTGTAACAGGAGAATAGAATAGTAGAGGAGTGTGTTGGCGGCAAAAGTTAAGAACACTCCTTTCTGTTTTTAATCTCCTGATACAATCAAAAATTATTACCATTGGAAATTATTATAAAGGATATCTAGCTAAAATAGGAGGACATCTCAGGCTGATTTGTGCTGCAATCTTTTGGAGACGTTTAGAATTATAAGTATAATTTTTAAAGTCCCCACAAGAGTGCAGCACAAATCAGTTATTTTATTCTATTGTACAAAAATAGAATAATTTATATTATAAATACACAATTCCAATGATAATAATTTTTGGATGTATCAGGAGATTAAAAACAGAAAGGAGTGTTAGTAACTTTTGGCGCCAACACACTCCTTTACTATTCTATTCTCCTGTTACTTAGACCACATTTTTCATACAAATTTATTAAAATAAAATTAAAAAGTATGAAGAATACTAATAATAATTAAATATTAATAATTTTACATTTATTATATATAGTCTATAGTCAAAATATATTAAAAAATGTTATAAAACTATATGTTTAATATGATTTTTTTGGGGGCTGGGGGTCTGACAACGGAGAAGAGCAGTCACCACAATCGTTGCAGTTAAGCAATGCCAAGCGCTGCGAAAGCTCGGGATTGGTAACCCCGAGTAAACAGCGGGTGGAACGTCCCCCGGTAGCCATCGGTATAGTGTATTTTAAAAATTTCTATAATAAAGTCATACCCCTAAATGGCCTTAGTAGCCAAAAAAGGTAACAAATAATTCAATTTTTTTTGTTTCTCTGTTGATAAAAAGTTTGGTGACCCTACTATTTATCTCTCAAGTTGTAAAACAAAACCCCTTGCACTTTTGCATTCGGTTAGCCTTGAAGACACAATTGGTTGCCTAATTACTAGGGGTTTCGATTATGTATTTTTTTAATTCACACTTTTTTCTCACTCACACTCACACACACATACACATAGTCTTTTCGGCAACTCAGGCCATATAAGAATTTTGACGATAGCCGTTATTTGAATATATTATATGTATTTGAGGTCCAGGCATTCTTATTTAATTTATTTTGGATACCATTTGGTATACAAGGCAGGCGCGCTACCAACTACACCAAGCCCGAGGGCGATGCATTTCTTAAAATCAATAAACTTTTCGGAATATCTATTCCAATTTAAGATTAAAATGTAATATATAAAATGAAAGGGCTGATTTTCACGGGAAGGATTTTCCGCAGGGTGGAAAAAATTTCAAAAAAAAAGGTAAAAATGATATGAATTTTTTATATGAAATACAAGTTTCGGTTTAGGTTAAGGTTTCGGCCGAAACTAAGATTGAGGCCGAAATTCTGTTTCGGTTGAAAATCATGTTTCGGTCGGATCCTAATAAATACAAAACTTGAACACCAACAGACATCACATTTATAATAAAAAAAATGATTTTTTAATTAAACCTACATGATAAACAGTTCCTGAACCATCAGCCAAATGGATAGGATTTTCTTCAAAACAATCTTCAGTTTCGAGTTCTCTAGGATCATTTAATTTGCAAACAGAGAATTCAAACGTTCCCAAATGGTTGGTTGTCACCATCACGCCTATCTCTATTTGTTCGCCGGGTTTATATCTAGATAATAAAAATCAAATATTTAAATAAATATTCACCTTTTTTCCCTTATGGGTTGCATGATTGACTTTCGGTAATGAAATAGATGCAATAAAATATATTTACGTTTTTGATATGACTCCAGTGCCATATTTGCCCCCATTTTCATTAAGTCTCGGTCGGTTTTTACCGAATTCATCACCACATTCTCCACATTTGCCTCCATGAGTATTCCATTGAACCTAGAAAATATTTTAAGGCATTTAATACATTTCAGAAAACATCTACTTTTAGACTTTTATATACGGTATATGACTAAATTTAAATATTATTAGCAAATAGAAATTTTGAATAAAAAAATATTATTGTTTATCATCTTTATGTCGAAATTGTAACTTACATTCATCCCCCCGCAATAAAGCTGATTATCGTCATAGTTGACTGGCGTATTGAATCCATAACGCCACATAGAACTCCGTCCTGGGGGATCCACCATCATCCCATGACCATGAACCCGAACTCGGATTATAAATGCGACTAGCAATAATAGAAGGGCCGCGAGTCGTGTCATGATCAAAGTTTTGCATGTTGGGCGTTGAGCTCGCTTTTAAAGCCTCTTTATCTAAGCTTATCTTCTAAAAAGAGGAATTTGCAAGTCCCTATATCCTCGTGAGATTTTCTTTTGAAAATATATCAAAATAAAAACACACTTGAAGATAAATGAGATTTAAAATATTTTGGCTTAAATAAGGTACTTGAGAATATTTTGATAAAACTATTTGACATAATGCTTTGTTTTTAATCCGTTTTTTTTTTTTTTTTTTTTTTTTTAATTGATAAGAATTAACTCAGCATTATGTTTTTTTAAGCCTTTTCGGTACGTTAGGCCATATAGATTTTATATGATACTCATTATTTAAATACGGTATACATGAATGGGGAAGAGGTCCAGACACATTTATTTATACCATTTGGAATCCAAATAATTTAAATAAATCCATCGGACTGCCTGGAGTCGGAACCTGCGCCTCGTGGCTTTTAGATTATCATAAATGACAACTAGCATTATTGTTAAATAAACGAAAAGCTCTTGGCCTATGACTCAGAAGAAGAGCATTAGCTTCTGGTGCTAAAATTAATGGTCACGAGTTCGCAGACAGTCCCAGGCGAAAAATTTATTTCAATTGAAATAATTAGGGTCGAGATCTAAATGGTCTTCCATGCCGAAAAAGAACTTGAACAAATTTAAAAAAAAATGAACAAAAAAATGTGGTATCTCTTTGAAAAACTTCCAAAAGAGTTTTAATTTTTTGAAATTTATCAAGGAAGGGTTGCAGGAGCAGAGACTGGCAGCCAGATTTCTTTCTTTTTTTGAAATGTTTGGGAGGAGCCATTCCACATTCAGCAGTAATTAATAAGGAATGCTAAAAATTATAAAATATAGTATTTTTGTCTTCAATTATAGGAAAGTAACGAAAATTGAACTAGTAGCTTCCGAAAGAAAAAATAACAAACAAAATTCTGAATAATTTGATGTGAAGTCGCCTCAGATGTTGTTCCAGGACATTCGTTGCTGATCCGCTGGCCATTGAAGAATGGGAAAAAATAAAGAAGAAAATGGAATTAAGTTCAGATGATACCTCATAAATTTATAATGAAAAAATCTGGTGTGACTGCCACAGCACACAACTTTCTCTTACCTTCGGTAATCGAAAGTTGTGTACTGTGCTTGTCACACCAAATTTTTTGTGTCGACATATATTTAGTTCCCGACAGTACGAACATATGAATTCAGATGTAAAATTTATAGTATAAAATATTTATATTTTGTTACCATCAACCATTTCTCCTATCTTCCCTATGAAATACAAGAAAGAAGAAGTGATCTTGCACAATATTTGTTATAATTTTGTTTTCAAAAATTTGGGATAAGGAAAATATTTGTCTTAATCCGGAACTTAGTTATTAAAAATAAATTACGAAAAAGTTTTTATTTTTTTAAATAGATTGGACAGAATTGTTTTAATATCGTTTATTATTATCCATTATAAAATGACGACTTGTTGAAAGATGAAGATTTAAGACATCTCAGTTGGTGATTGCAATGTCAGCACAGGATCGGAAAGTCTCTTGAGGTCCACAGCCTTCAGCATAGCTACCGTCTTCGCACTCTCCCCAGTTGTTTCCTATTGTCATATTACGAATATTGAAATTACAAAAACGAAGCCTAGGAAAAACCTCGATCATTTGAAAAAAAAAAAAAATCAATTTATATTCTTATCTAATTATTGTAATCGTTTACAAATAAAGATTATTAGCAATTCATAAAAAAAAATGACTCAAAGTTTGCAAAATATTTTTAAACAGGAAAAATATCACTCAAATATTTAATTTTTTTTTTCAACAAAATATGAAATCAGTGAACAAGAAAGAAGATTTCTCACCAGCAAGCCAAGAGGAAATTTCAAAAACAAAAACCAAATAACAATTAAAACAAGATTGAAAAATTCCAAAGTTTGTATAGATACGCATTTTCTTTTGAGAGTTAATGTTTGCGTATAAAATAGTTTGAAACGCTCATTTGTATGGGCAATAATAAAAAAAAATTACTTTATATAAAATGTATACCTGTTCGGTAATGCCAACGAAGTACGCATCGATCGCATGTGATTTCAGGAAGGACGATTGAGACGTTAACGTGACCTTTCTGGGTTCCAAGCTATCATAAAAAAAAGAGTTGAAAATTGAAATAAAATTTCAATTCAATTTTAAAATAGCGTGTGTTTAATTAAACAAATTAGAAATCTACCTGGTAGAGTGTACCAGAGCCATCAGCCATTTGCAGAACATGTTCCTCGAAGCATTCCTCAGTTTCCAACTCATTAGGATCATTTAATTTGCAGACGGTGAATTCAAAAGTGCCCAAATGGTTAGTGGTAACCATAACATCAGAGATGATTGTTTCTCCCGAAGTATACCTAAACCAATTTGTTATTTTAAAATCTTTATTTTATTAACTTGAAATCTTTTCTAGTGTATTATTAAACAACTATTTTTTATATTGTTCAGGCCTTAAGAGATAAACAGTTACATTTCAAGAATGAACATACTGTCAAGTAACTTTGACACCTGGAATGAGGGCGTAGTTGTTGAGTTGTTTGATGTTCCAATGAATAATCTAAGTTTTTTTACCTCGGAGACCAAACGCAAGTTTGTAAAAAACAGCGAAACCTTTCTGCTTATCGGTTTTTATCTTAAAAAACTACTATTTAGATAATAAATAGTAATAAATAGACCATATTTATCCTCGTTCAGGCCTTTTTCGCAGCATTAAAAGTTTCGGAGATAGAGAGTGGGGGGTTGAAGGAATTATAAAAAAAAATTAAGTACAGGGCAGTTTTACAATAAACAAAACCGTTAAGTCTACAAGCTCGAAAACTTTATATTGGGCCAAAATCATAAAAAATCGTCAAAAGATTCAATTAATAAAAAGATAATATTCACATCTGCTGTTTTAATCATCACCTACTTAATCATAAAAAAAACTTTGCAAAAATCAGAACAACTACATTTAATAGAGGATTTAATTTATATTTTTTTTTATAATTTTCTTTAATTTATACTTTAGATCAGGGCTTTCCAAACTGTGAGGCGCGCCTCCCTAGCTCGTAGGCCTATTAATAAATTTTTTTGCAACAAAAATTTTTGTACTAGGTAGAGCCTTGTTTGAAAAGGTTGGAATTTTTTCAATCAATGCTCAAATAGACTTAAGATTGGGCAAAATTGCACCCCCTGGAGTCGAACCAGGACCTCCACCATTCCGCGGCGGGTGGTCCTGGTTCGACTCCAGGGGGTGCAATTTTGCCCAATCTTAAGCACAAACATATCTAGCAAACTTGCTATCTTAAAAAATTTTTGTATTTGTATGTATAAAATGGGGAGGGGGGGGGGCGTTATACAATTAAATATTTTTAAGAGAGGCGTGATAACATAGTTCGAAAACCACTGCTTTAGATTATCATTTTTAAAATTTCTCACGTTTTAGCGATGACACCAGTTCCATAGGTGCCTCCATTCTCGTTTGACCTCGGGCGATCTGGGGTATATTCGTCTCCACATTCTCCACATTTGCCGCCGTGTTGGTTCCATTGTACCTATAAATGTCATAAATTTGATAATTGCAAAAATAATTATAAGTGGCTGTTGTATTATAACCATAAATGGAGGAGCAGGCGACCAGGAAATAAACGCATATTAATTAATACCCACAAATTGACAACTCAACGTTTCACTCAATGCGCTGGCATTTGAGTGCATACTCTCGAAAATGGACTGATGGCGTTATTTAATTAAAGTCAAAACTGTCTCCAATACTCTTGAGTTTCATTTCGTAGAGGCTTATTTCCTGGCTCCTTCATTTATTGTTATTGCAAAAATAATTTTCAAATCAGATTTCAAAATCTTAAATTTTAAACAGAACAAAAACATGAAATTTTTTTTCGTTTCAAAAGGACTTAAGGGTTAATGATTTTAAAAACCTATGCCCTTACACTCATTCCGCCACAGAAAAGTTCATTGTCATTATAATTGGCTGGAGTATCGAAACCAAACCTCCACATGGAACTTCTTCCAGGTGGATCGAGCATCATCCCGTGCCCTTTGACAAGAGCGACAAAGGCCAAAAGGGCCACCCCAAGCACACACAAACTCCTAGTCATTTTGGTTGTCAAGTGAACCCCATCCAAACCCTCGCTACCTTTTTAAGATCTTTTCTTATCAGTTGTTATCTCAAAAAAAAACCTATGATTTTTAATTAAGTACTGTAAAAATAAATATTTACAAACAACTTGAGGGAGTAAAAGATAAACCCATATTATTTACTCAATCGTTAATTTTGCTTTGATTAGTTTTTGATTATTTGTTTTTTATAAAAAAATAAAATGATACATGAAAAAAAAAATAATAGTTTATAATGAGACTATTATCCATTATTATTATTATTATCAAATAGAATAAAAATAATAAATGTTGAAAAAATTGAATAATGGAGGCCAATCATTTTATTGAGAAATAATTGTTCTTAATCATTTAGGGAACAAGAGAAAGACACTATAATTCAATTTTTCAAGAATGCTAAAAAAAATCAGTTTGGGTAAAAGATACACACGCTTCAGCCCTGATGATGGTCGTATATCTGACCGAAACGTCGGCTTGAAGTGATTATTAAACGAAATAAACCTAGCTGCAATCGCTCTTTTCTTTCTTCCTTACTACAAGATCTACTCAGCTATCCACCTCACTCTAACACGCTTTCTGTTTTCGAAAGTGAAAAAAAGGACTCCTCTAAAAAATATCTCGTCCCCTTAATTATATCTTCTATCCAGAAATAAATATGGGGAATGACTTTCTCGAGACTTTCTCGTATCTTCTTCTTCTTCTTTCCTCGCCTGATTATTTTGGGGTGCGGGGTCGGCGGAAATAAAGAGGTCGGCGGTTCATGGGTTTTTTTACGACCGGGAAGGAATAGAACAGGCCGGCCCGTCGCTCGGTCTGACGTCTGTTGAAAAGACGAAGGAAAAGACTGACATGCAAAGAATAGGACTGCCAGTCCCAGCTCGGATAGCTCGTGGTCGCCATCCACGTACCCACAAGATGTGGACCCCTGAGCAAAGACTTTCTCGTATATTCTTTGGAATTACGTCTGGGTGTGTGTGTAACACGATTGCTAAAAACCAAAGTAGCTAAATCGATGAAATTTGGTATATGCTCCTAAACACTAAAATTGTAGATTTCTAGCAACTTTTGGAGTAAATGCGTCACTTGGAAGTAGTACTTTACCTATTAAGTTTTTTCAGAAATTTCGAAATTTTCAATTTCTTTGTTATATTAGGCCTATGATAAAATACTCAATTTTAAAAAGTTTTTATTCTTTGATATTTTTCCGAAAACTGAATAGTTTTTGAAATAATCACAGAAGAAAATCACATTTTTCAAAATTAACGAAAAATGTCATTTTCTTCTGTGATTATTTCAAAAACTATTCAGTTTTCGGAAAAATATCAAAGAAACGTATTTACTACAAAAGTTGATAGAAATCTACAATTTTAGTATAAGGAACATATACCAAATTCCATCCATCTAGCAGCTTTGGTTTTTAAGCAATCGTGTTCACACACGGACACACACACACACACACACACACAGACATAATGCCCAAAATGGTATTTTTGGATTCAGGGAGGTCTAAAGCGTGGAGAAACATCAAAATCTCGAAGTCGAATTTTTTTACGATTACAATACTTTCTTTTTATATTCTATACGAAAAAGTAAAAAAAATGAAATAGAAAAAATGTACCTATGTATCTAGGTATATGGTCTATACAAATTCACAATTTTCAATTATTCTATTTCAAATTAAGTAGAGTACACATATAGTATTTGAGATGATTAACTGGGGGGATAAACGGAATTGAAGGTAACTCGATTTGAAATCCACCGTATGGCAAAAAATTATCCAACTCCCTAAAAAGGAAAGAGGAACCCACCTCAGTTTTTTATTACTCCCATGAAAGTACAGTCGGCGCAACTTGTGCCTGGTGTGCTCGAGAGTGGAGCCTTGATCTTGGTCAACCAAACCAAGATTTTTCAAATAAATAAATCATCTTTTTTAATGTATCTGAAGGGAAAAGGGTATTTTTAAGACAACATTCCCAGTGACGATGTCCCTGCGGCTCTTCGGGTTTTTTAATTAAGGTAAACCTCCTTCGCAGAATCTTGAAAATGTTATCCAATTCAATTGAAATAAATTTTTCCCCTGGGACGTGATACCAACCCTTAACTTTTGGGCACCACAAACTAAAAAGCGGGAGTTGTAGCAAAAAATTCCATGACTTGAACACTTGAAAAATACCTATCTATAATCACAAAAATTATCATATTTTTGGATAATGAAAGTGGACTTGTAGGATAAAGTTCATTAAAATAAAATCTAATTTCATATTAGTCCCTTGTTAATTGTTATCTCATCTTAAATATAAGGTGATTTATAAATATATAACAAGATAAAAATCTTACAAATAAATTGTTTATAGTAACCGAATTAATTTTTTTTTTATCACTATTTTCTACTTATCGATATCAAAAGATAAAATTATTACACAAAAAATAATTCTTCTATAATATTCTGTTATTTTTTTTAAATATTAAAACGTAAAAAAATATCCTCATTAATCAGCATAAATCGTATGAATAATGTAACATGATACTTGAAAAACAAAAATTGATAAAATAATTATCACTGTTAAATCCACAACCCATCCTCAAAAATTTATGCGTCAATCATAAAAAAGGCAAATTTTGAATTCCAATTATTCGGAGATATGAGTTACAAGATTTTGGGCGAAGGTTGTTTGATTTTTGTAACTCGAGGAGCCACAGTACTAAATAAATATTAAAACAAAACAAAAAGTTATTTTAATAAATAATTTCACCGACCACCTTACTGCGGCTCTTCGAGTTACCAAGATGTGAGTTAAGTTCTATTATAAAAATAAAGAAAAAAACTAAATACAAATTTGTAACATCAATTTTAAAAATCTGGTGTGTCTGACCGCATAACTACACAAATAAAAGTTATATTTATTATTATGCTATAACCATAGTTTTATGTCGGGTTATATAACAGATAAAAATATTTATATTTTGGTAACAGTTAACATGATAACCATTTCAGTTAATTAAAATCGTTATAGGTGAGAAAATCGAAAAAACTCAAAAAGTACATTAAAGCTTTGATCAATTTTATTAAAAAACTTCGAGTTGCATCCAGAGAAGTCTTCTTCTTCTGTCCTCGCCTTATTCCCGCGATGCGGGGTCGGCGGACCTAATTTTTCTTCCAACTCTATCATGCGTTTTTGCGACCGAGAAGGGTAAAACAGACCGACCCGTAGCACAGTCTGACGCCTGTTGAAAAGAGGAAGGAAGAGACAGACATACAAAGAACAGAAGAACTGCCTATCCCAGCTCGGGTAGCTCGTGGTCGCCATCCACGTACCCACAAGAAGTGGGCCCCTGAGCGATTGCTTGCCAGAGAAGTACCTGACTAAAATATTAAATTTCAACCTGATAAAGGAAGATGAAGAAAAGATGAAGATGGTTTTCAATTTTTACTTTCTCTTACCTATGTATATATGTAATATATATATAGAGAGAAAGTATTGGATTCATGTCAAAAATTGGATGTCGAGATTTTGATGGATCTTTACGTTTTGAGGTCCGCTGAATCCAAAAAGTGGTTTTCGCGACATGGTCTGTCTGTGTGTGTGTGTGTGTGTGTGATGTGGGTGTGTGTGTGTGTGTTCAATTTTAAGCATGAAGGAATTGAGCTACGAGGTTGAAATTTTATATTTAAGTTAAACACCTCCCGGGACCGGAAAATAAGCTTTTAATCAAAATCGGCCAAAGAGTACTAGTACTTTACTGATGTACTTTTTCAGTTTTTTTCGATTTTCTCAAAATTCGCTCTAACGATTTTGATTAAAATTCAAAAATCAATTATTTTTTAGATGCTCTTTCAAATGTATATTCTCGTTTTGCCCACAAAATTGTTTGAAGCACACTTTACTCTTGTGCTTCATAGGAAAGATAGGAGAAATGGTTGCCATGGTAACAAAATATAAATATTTTCCCATACTTATAAATTTTACATCTGAATTCAAATATTCCCTACTGCCGGGAACTAAATACATGTCGACACAAAAATCTGGTGTGACAAGCACAGTGCACAACTTTCGATTACCGAAGGTAAGAGAAAGTTGTGTGCTGTGCGCCAGTCACACCAGATTTTTTAAAATTTATATGGTTTTTTAAATTTTATATTATGATTATTATATTTTACTTATAAGAGCAAGAAAGCCATCGCAGCTAAATGCCCAAGTTAATATAAATAAATAATAAATTTCAATCTCGTAGCCCTTTCCGTTCTTCAGATATTTTGTTCACAACTAAAAGTAAAAAATAGATATTTAGAGTTTTAGAAAATATTTTAAAAGATTTATTATTTTCTAATTAGGCCTAAAAAATTATATCAATATAACAATGAAAAATTAGAATTGTTTAAATCTTAAATATGTAGAGCAAAATAGAAACATACGGTCTGTCGGTATGAGCTCGGCCACAGGTTGAAAATATGGAAGATCTAGCGATTACTATTTAAATGGAGGTTGAAAAAATTAATGAATTCTTGTTTATTTATTTATTAAACTTTTATAAAAAAAAAAAAAAAAATTGAGTATATTTAAACATTGTACAGATTTTAAGAAATTATGAAATAGAAATATCAGAACATCCTCTGAATGTTTCTTGGGCTCCACATCCGATAGCTCCTCTGCCGTCTTCGCAAACTCCCCAGGAGTTACCTAATAACCAAAAATTTCTTATTAAAAATACCAGAACCTAAAATCTTCTGATTATTATAAATTAGTCAATTTGAATCAACTTAAATGCAGTCTCCGGCTAATCAATAGACCAATAGATCTGATATAGAAAAAAATTTTAATAAATAATACCAACAGAAAACAACGGAATAAACTTTTTCTACTTTTAAATAAATGAAAATCACGAAATCATTGTAAGTATAATCATGGGCGTACCCAGGATCAAATCTAGGGGGGAGCATAGTCAGATCATGGTCGTCCAGGGGGGGGAGATCATGGTCGTCCAAATTGTGACATAGCTATTTTTTATATAGAGAGGTAAAGCCTTCGAATTAAAGGCCTAAAAACCCTCGAGTCCTAACAAAAAGAATCATTCCCCGTCGCCATCCACCAATTTTGTTTCGTTTCATCACTTTATAAACATTTAATTTTTTTTTTTGTTGCTTCTAGGGGGGGGGGGGCAGCTGCCCCCCTGCCCCTCGCTGGGTACGCCCATGAGTTTAATGATAAGAATTTTGGTATGTAAAAAATCAGTCAAATATTTCAAGATTATTTATCAAAGTTGCCTAACTACAAGGCGCTATTTGGTTAGATTAATCGAGCTCTCCCCTCCACTGTCCTTTCAAAAACTGTATATTATTTAGATTACTTAACTTTCAGCAAATAATTAAACCAATTTTTGAAATTCATTGTAAATAGTTTCAAAAAAGAAATGCATAAATGCTCCTTAAATGATTTAAATATTTCGCTTCTATTTGTTCAACATAAAATTTAAACTTCTTGATTTTAGAGATTGAAGAATAAAATATTGTAAAATATCAGGATTGACCAACACGTCAGTCACAGTCGGGAGAAGATTTAATCATGTAAAAGCCACTGGGATTGTTGCGCAATCAAGAAGAAAAAAATGTTTTCTAAAAAAAAATCGAACTTAAGAAGTGGCCCTCGGGGCTTGGTGTAGGGGTTAGAGTGCTAACCTCGTATACCGAATGTCGCGGGTTCGGACCCCAGGCAGTCCGATGATTTTATTTAAGGCATTTGGATACCAAATGGCTTAAATAAGAATGCCTGGACCCCAAATAACATAAATTCATAACGGTTATCGTCAAAGTCTTAAATGGCCTAAGTTGCCGAAAAGACTGTGTCAATGTGTGGGTGAATGTGAGTGTGAATGAGAAAAAAGTGTAAATGTTAAAAAAAAAAAACTTAAGAAGTGGTCAACCGTGTAGTATAACTTATATAGGTGTAGTAGTCATTTATAACATGAGTATTTTATATTTGGGTAGTCCCTGAAATTTGTTATTATGCAAAGGTTTTAAAATAAAAATATTAATAATTTTATTTTATTACAAATAACATCCCATCAAAATTCCTTTATTTTTGGAAAAGAAGATTTTGCACTCCTAATGTCATATTCAATTACTATTAATTTTACTAAACGTATAGGCCTATATTTTATTATTTTGAAATAAAATATTGAAAAAATACTTTCGCTCTATATATCTCATATAAGAGAAAGTAAAAAATCTATTAAATTAATCAAGATTTCAAAATTTTAAGAATAAATTAAATTTAAGATCGTTTTCGGCATCTGAGGCCTTTTAGACCCCGTTAAGAATTTCCCTTCTATAAAAGTTAACTAATTTTTTTTTTTTTTTTTTTTTTATTTCATTTGAGGTCTTTATCGGCATCAAAGGCCATTTAGATCATGTCCCTATTTAATTAAATTGATGTAGTCCATTCAATTTAAATCAATTTTTGTCGCATGGTGCGAACCCGCGGCCCTTAATACAAATGGCCAGATGCTAACCATTACAGCAAGGCCCGGGGCAAAATAAGATAAATCAAAATATTTTGATTGAAAATTAAATATTGAAAAAAAAATTTGAAAATCTAAGCTATGTATTTTTATTTATTTTTTTTTTTTTAAGTTAATTTATTTTTGCACTCTTGTACTTGCCTGTATTATAATGCCAACGAAGGACACATCTCTCACAAGTAAGATTTTCAGAAAGTCGTAATTTGATATAAACAACTCCGATCTGTTCTGCTTTGACTCTATATTTCGTTCCAGGTTTATTAGCGAGTTCGAGTACATTTTCATTGAAACATTCTTCGGTTTCGGTATTGTCATCAAGAGAACAAATCGAGAACTCGAACCATCCAAGATGGTTAGCGGTGATATCCACTCCAACATCAATTATTTCTCCTTTTGAATACCTGCATTCCGACGTTTATTTATTTAGTTAGTTTAATAAATTTTCTTTAAATTACAGTAGAAATAACAAATTTTCTTTACTTTCTGGTTATAATTCCTTTTCCATATTTTCCGCCATCTTCATTCTCTCTAGGAGGCTCATCAGCAAAATCATCTCCACAAACTCCACAATTTCCATCGTTCTCTCCCCATTGAACCTAGAATATTTTTAAGTTTTATTTGTGAAATGATGACGGTGAAGTTTTTTGAGTTTTAACAAGGAGAGATAAAAAATCTTTTCAAAAGATAGTTTGGTAGAATGAATTCGAAACGGAACCGATATCAAGATAAGCCTTTTGAAACATACAAATTTAATTAATATTATATTAATCTCCGGATATTCATTAATTTGAAATATTTTTCCAATTGTTAATGAAACGAAAAGCCTTTGTGCCGCCAGTGGTAAAGAATCAAATTAAATCAAATCGCCAGTGGTAAAGATTCAAATTTCCCGAAAATGACCCAATTTATTCAGAAAGCATATTTTTTTTTAAATAAAAAATTCTCAGCTTTCAGAAGACAAAGGTTCTATTTTAAGGTGCGCGTCTTGAAAAGCCGTTAGAAGACGATTCACTACCGAGTTACTCTAGGCGGCAAGAAATGGCGTTAGTTTTTCCCATAGGGATACAAGGGATTTATTCCATTTCATTTGAAAGATTACAGCTAATTAATTAAGAATAAAAAATTATTTATTTTTTAACACAATGATTACTAATTTAATTATCTATAAGATATAGAGCGAATTTTTAAAAAATATATTTTATTTAATGTGTTAATCTAAAAAAAAATTTTATTTTTTCGAAAATCAAAAAAAGGACTTCTATAAGTAAAAATTGAGGTCGATAGCTTTAAAATTGTGGCCGCTGGAATCTCCCAAAATTAGCACCCCGAGACGCGCACGTTAAAAAAATAAATCACTTTGAAAATATTCGTTCTTAATTTCCCTTTTCCTGAATGACCTTACCCAAAATCCTCCACAAAATAGTTGGTTATCATTGAAGTTGCTAGGTGTATTATAACCGTATCGCCACATGGAGGATCTACTTGGAGGGTCAACCAGCGCTCCATGGCCATAGACCGTCCCCAGAAGGGAAAACACAACTACGAGTAATTTGTAGATCAAATTCATTTTTAATAATAAACAAAAAAGGTGTTCAAAATCATTTATATACTAAAATCTTGGTAAAAAAAAAAGAGATTATTCATCAAAGATAGAAAAAGTTATTCTTTGAAAAAAAATAACTTCTTTACGTAGTGTATTAAGCAATTTATATTAATCTTTTAATTTCCCTTTAAATAATAATAAAATAATAAATTAATTTACATTTAAGATATTTTAAATGATCTCACTAGCCGGAAATAAATAAATGATAAGTGAGATGATGATAAAAAGATTCTGCGATAATGAAATAACGCAAATTGACGAGGCGTAGGATGAAAATAGGCATTTACAAAAGTAAAATAGTTAAGTATCAATAAAAAATTTTAGGGATTTCTATATTTTTAAGATTATTAAGAAATATTAAATTTTCTTTTAATAAATCATAATTTTCCATTGTAGGGAAGCTTTTCCCAAGTATAGTTAAAATCAGCGTTGCTAAGCTTTTTTTTAAAACATTCACACTCACACTCAAACACACATTCAGACTGTCTTTTCGGCAACTTAGGCCATATAAGACATTTACGATAACCGTTGATTTAATATTGGTACATATATGGGGTTCAGGCATTCTTATTTAAGCCATTTGGTATCCAATTGGCTTAAATAAAATCATCGGACTGCCTGGGGTCCGAACCCGCGACGTTTGGTATATGAGGTTAGCACGCTAACCTCTACACCAAGCCCCGAGGGCGTTGCTATGCTTTAACAATATTGACATTTGTCAACACCTCTAGCCTCTCAGCCACGGAGGGGAGATGATTATAATTAATTCAAAGCTTATGTTTATTTCATAACGATTTTAATATAATACATTTTTATTTTAATTGCTTAAAAAAAAGATAAGGGATTAAAATTGAATTTTATTGTTATAATATCTAGATCTCCCTTTAAATGATATAGATAATTTAAAAATGATTTATGAGTAAATTAATCTATTATTGTATAAACCAAGAACAGAAAACTTATTTTTTTATTTTTAATAAATTCTTTCCTTATTTTTAACAATATTTATAAGCCTTTAGTATATAATTATCTAATTATCATTCCCCTGTTATCTGTTCGTGTAATAATATCTCAAAATTTATAAAGCTTAGACGTTTATATTTTTAAGGTCTTTTTCAGCTAATTCCCGATTTTTCTAAATTAATTGGCAACCAATAAATTTTTAAAAAATTTAATCGCTTGGACCATTGATCCCTAGCCCAAGAGGTGAGAACTAACCCCTCCTACAACTCAAGGAGTATGTTTGTAAATAAAAATGTTTTTGTTTATATAATGAGACTAATATGATAACTAACATATGGTTAGTTATCGGAATTAATAAATCTAATTAGATTTATAATCGCTTCTCGATGACACCGAAAATGGATAGTAACCTACCTCGACCTCTTAAATATGCAAAATTAAGGTGAATTTAAAAAAATATAATACTTTTACTATTCTGACTCCCTCAGACCAAAGCAGGATGGCGGGTGCGAGAAAATCAATCGCTTTTACCTGAACAGGAGTAAGCTTATTTGTAATTAGTTCTAGGAAAGTATGAACACAGCTTGAGGTTATTTGAATTAATATGAAAAATATTTAATACTCATTATGTTTTTCTATTAAAATCATCATATCATTTTAGAAAAAGAAGAAAATGAATTTATGAAATTAATAGCAAAGTAAAATTTGAGGAAATTAGAAAATTACAAAAGATAATTCAATTTGCAGAATTATTATGGACGAATGAAGATGAACTAAGTTCATTTCTACATCATTGACACATCTCGCACCTTTAATTTCCCGCTTTGGTCTGACGGATATAAAGGTAAGTAAAATGTAAATACGGAATGGAAAAGAGCAAATACAGGTCCAGCAAATAAAGAGAGCCTTTGGATGCCAAATGCCGAAAAGGAGACGTTTCGGACAAAATTTATTCATCCATCCTCAGTCCTCGTTGGCTTATAAACTAATTAGGCACAAAGTTGTCATTGATGTCCTGGCACGAATTTGTGCACATGTATATTTTTTTATAAAAACAGGCCAGTGTCACTGTTCTGTAAGAGTCTATAAGATAATGAGATATGCCAGGACAACAATGATAACTTTGTGCCTTAGTTTATAAGCCAACGAGAACTGAGGATAGTCGAATAAATTTTGTCCGAAACGTCTCCTTTTCGGCATTTGGCATCCAAAGGCTGCACCTGTACTTGCTCTTTTCCATTTCATAACATCAACAGCAACTTCTCTTCAACTTATAAAATTTAAATACTTCGAAACTTTTAGGGGATACTATAAAAAATTTTATTTTTATATAATCACACCGGATAATTGTTTTAATTTTTTTTTTTTTAAGTATGTTCGACATCTGAGGCTTTAAATGATACCTAATAATATTTTAATTATGACTGTATATGATTCAGGCAAATTTGTATCCAATTGATTCAAATATATAGGCTATCCTCGCACTGCCTACGATGTTATAAAGTACCCGAGCCAATCAAATTAAGTGTAAGTTTAGATTCTCTTTGGCACTATAAGTCGAATTCGAATTCGATCGCGATTAGAATTACATAAACTACAAAGTGTGGAGGAAAAAAATATTTTATTGAAAATTTGGTTTATTTACAAATTAATAAAAAATTATTTGATACGGCGTTTTTTTGACAAATTTTTTCATTATTTTTTTCAGATGTAGAAGACGGTCAGTATTTCAATGATTTTGAATTTTAAATAAAAAGAGAATTAATTATAAAATATTTTGAGATAAGAGTAAGAATATTTTTGCAAAAATATTTATTTTTCTAAAGATTACGAAAATTAGATGTCAAATTGATTAAATCATTTAAATAAAAGAGTTAACAGGTGGGTCTGGAACTGGCCCTGAACAGGTGCTACATATCGTTTTTTTATGATTCTTACAATTCAGGCCGGAAATATCGAAATATATATATACGTAGCATATATATTAAAAAAATTATTTTGCAAGTTTAAAAACAATCAATTAAAACAAAAGAAATTTCACTATCTTTATAATTAACTGATATTAAAAAGAATAAGTTAAAAAAAAAATAAGATAATAGCTCTATATGTAGGATTTAGTGAGAATAAGTTGAATATATGTTAATTTGGAAAAGATACTGGAGAATTTTAGAAATCAATAAAATTAAATAATTATTAGAAGAAAAGGACGGGAGGCTTCCCGGGGATATCAGTCAGGCGAAATAAAAAAATTTATATTTTGTTGCCGACATGTAGTCAGAGTACCCTGACCGACATTTCGAGTGCCCTTACCGACATTTCGAGTGCCCTTAAGATGAGTGCGACTAGTACTCGAAACGTCGGCAACAAAATATAAAGTAATTTATTAAATGTATACTCAAGAAAAGCAATATTATATTTTCACTGTTTTTTGATTAAATTCTTTGCCTGAGCGCCTGGAGAGTAGGCATCAATGGGGCTTGATACGCGAAACCTGGCAGCGGTGGCAAGGCGTCATTAGCGAAAACCTACATGAGAGTGGCGCTTGGTTGCTGGTGGGGGGGAAGACACAAAATCTAATAGTCCAAGAGCTGGCGACAAAAATGGGCTCGAGAAAGGGGGGAGGGGGGGGGAGGAGGGAAAAAGGGGAAATTCCCCCCACAAAAATTCAAAAAATACCTTTTTTTTTTAAAATTAAATTTTAATATTAAAATTTAAAAATAAATAATAAAAAAATTTATTTTATTTTTTTTTCAAAAAAAAAAAAAAGAAAATGATTTAAAATAACAAAAAAAAAAAAAAAAATTGTGCGGGACGACCCACACCCCCCCCCCCCCCCCCCCCGAGACCCCCCCGGATCCCCCCTTGGCTCGAGTTTCTGAAGATTAATATTTTCAGAATAGGTTGCATTTTAGTGAGTGAAAGATACTCTAGAGCAGTGGTTCCCAACTGGTGTGCCCCGGCACCCAAGGGTGCCGCAAGAATGCCTAAGGGGTGCCGCAAGTTATTTAGATGAAAAAAAAAAAAAAAAATAAAAAAAAACAAATAAAGAGGCGCGGAAAAAATTAAGGTTTGCCAAAAAAAGGTCAAATGATTTTCACCCAAGGGAAAAAAAAATTTGTCCCAGAGCGGAAAAAATTTCGTTTTGATAGGGAAAAAAAGGAAGGGTGCCACTAGTGTGTAATATTATTCCCAACGCACCGTTTGGGGTGGACTTCAGAAGGTTGGGAAACGCTGCTCTAGAATCAGCACTTCCAGTACCGGGGCCTTTAGCGGGAATAAGCCGGTAAATTTGCGGGAATATGGTTTTTCGCAAATATCTCGAAAACTATACAATTTTCCGCAAAAATTCATCTATACAAAAATAATCGAAATTAAATTACAAACAAAAATGGTCTAGTACATAATCACGCTAAAGCGAACGGTTCGGGAGATTTAAACGGGTAAAATTTATAATTCATATGAAAGGAGCGATATAAATATAATATTAATTAACGATATATAACAGAGCTGGCCAAATTCGTAGAACTTTTTGCATGAATTTTTGAACATTTAAATAAAATTCCATGAGATTCGAATATCTCTTGATTTTTAATTTTAACAATATCTCAAACCAATCGACTAAGGATGATACGAATTTTTTAAATTAATGATGACCTGGAATGAATTCAAACCATTTAGTTAATATATGTGACCGTCCACATGAAAAGGTACCAAAATTGAGTTTTTATGCTTTCTGTACAGAACACATCCTCCTGAGCAAGCCAATATTTTTAGAATTTTTGTATCATTTTTTTGTTTGGAAGATATGAATTTTTAAAATTTTGGTTATGAAAAACCTAGTTTTGAAAAAAATGAATTTAAAATTTGTTTATCTTATCACAACTGCATTGTTTTTTCAAATTTTTTTTTATATAAAATAGATCGAATCTGATGAATCGAATATTTCATCATATAAGATGAAGAACTAGGGAATCAGAATCAGTAATAAAAAAAATCAATTTTTTTGAACTTTTTTAGTAAATCGGCTATCTTGAAAATTTAGCCCAGTGAAGATTTGGAACCTTTTCATGTGGACGGTCACATATATTTAATAATTTGAAGCTGGATAAATTCTCGATTATATTTGTTTCTAGAGAACAAGGGGGTAGGACGTCAATATGCAAATGTCCATGTCCTTGTCGGCGTGTCGACGATTACTCTTGTATTCCAAGACGTAGAAGAGACCCGACGGATCTCTACGTTCAAATTCGCCCTTTGAAGCATGAAATACTATATAGAAATGTCTATGATGTTCCTCAACAAATCGTCACCCGTGTGGTAGATACATGTAAGTCTTTTTCGCCATCGTAAACTATTTAGAGCCCGTCTCTATTTATTTTAATTAAATGCAAATAAATAAGGGTAACTGATGGCAGCCAGGAAAAATAAAATAAAACAATTTCTATCAAATAATTTTTTGTCGCATAAGAGGGGATGCGAATCCTTAATTCCAAGCACAAGAGGCCACTGTTCTAGGACAAGTAGTAAAATTGATTGTTAAATAATAGTTATCCAAGTTAGAAAATCAAAAATTTATAGAACAAAATGTATTAACATATTAATCGGATTTTCTTTCAGTTATTCGTAAAAAAAACTTTTTGAATATACTTCCTATCCAGTGACGTAACGTACGCCCCCGCAGCAGTCCCCGCAATGCGGGGGGTAGCTGGACCTTGGGGGGCCCACGGGCCGGGCCGGGCTAAAAAACTGTATCTCCTCAGAGCTCCGGTAAAAACGGAAAAATTTAGATACAAAAAAAAAAATTAATGAAAATTTGTCTTTGAAAGGGCCCGGGCCCTCAGGGTTCAGGGATAATGGGGCCCGAAATAAAGGTTTGCGGGGGGGGGGGGGGTCCAGCTAAAACGTTACGCCACTAGTCCTATCGAATTGGACTGTAAACAAGATGGGATTTGCCCGAGGGGTAAACTTTACCAACAAAATAAATAATATTGGAAAGACAATAAAGTCGAAAGAATTTTTTTTTGTCAATAATTTTTACTTTCTCTTACCTCTATACATGTGAATACATAGAGAGAGAAAGTATTGGATTCATGTCAAAAATTCGATGTCGAGATTTTGACAGATATACACGTTTTGAGGTCCCCTGAATCCAAAAAAGTGGTTTTCGGACATGTCTGTCTGTGAACAAAATAACTCAAGAATGAAAAGAGCTAGAATGTTGAAATTTTATATTTAAGTTAGGCACCCTCATGGGACGTGACACGAAGCTTTTGAACAAAATCAGCCAAAGAATACTAGTACTTGAAGAATGATGTACTTTTTAGTTTTTTTTTTTTTTTTTTTTTCGATTTTCTCAAACGATTTTGATTAAAATTCAAAAAATCAATAATTTTTTTAGATTCTCTTTAAAATGTATATTTTATTAATCTTCTGAAGACCACTTTACTCTTGTACTCCATAGAAAAGATAGGAGGAATGGTTGCCATCGTAACAAAATATAAATATTTTCCCATACTTATAAATTTTACATCTTGAAAATCGTATACACCCTACTGTCGGAAACTAAATACATGTAGACACAAAAAACCTGGTGGGACAAGCACAGAACACAACTTTCGTAAACGAAAGTTGTGTGCTGTGCGACCAGTCACGCCAGATTTTTAATTAATATAATTTGTTTTTAGTGATGAAAAGACCCCATCAACCTTATGACTTAGAAACTCCATTTCTAAAGCTTGAATCATCTCAGCCACAATATTTTGCACCACATGTGGATAAAACTAGGGCTCAAGAAGGATTTGGCCGATGGGCTATGCCTAAATTGGTAAAAGAATTTGGATCACCCAAAGAAATTATAAAATAGAGAGGCGAAAACCACGACTGTATTGTTTTCTCTCTGAATATAATTTTAAAATCTAATTACAGATAATTCTGTCCTTTGTATTTTTTGTGATTTTAATATTTAATTAATGGACCTCTGTCTCAATCTATAATAATACAAAATATTTAATTTTTCTAGTGTCGAGAGTTGCATAGTCCTGATCCAATCATGGTCTTTCAAGCCGTGAATACTATTTTAGATCTAGTTCATGACCCAGAGAGAACAGTAGAAGCAATTCATGTGGGCGTCATTTCCAGGTATCAAATCAGGATTTAATTTTAAATAAAAAAAAAAAAAAAAAAATACGAAATTGAATTAAATGCATTTTTGAGTCCCCTGATGCTCTAAATGACCTATGGATGGTGTTTGTATGTGAATGAGAGTATGCCCTGCCCTAATATTTATTTTAGTTAACGATAAAGGAAAAATACGAGGTTGAGCTTTTTTTCAAGTTTAAATTTTTATAAAATGTATAATTGAACTCATGGGCGTACCCAGGATCAAATCTAGGGGGGGCATGGTCAGATCATGGTCGTCCAGAGGGGGGCAGATCATGGTCGTCCAGATTGTAACATAGCTATTTTTTATATAGAGGGGTAAAGCCTTCGAATTAAATGCCTAAAAACCCTCGAGTCCTAACAAAAGAATCATTCCCCACCCGCCAACCACCAATTTTGTTTCGTTTCATCACTTTATAAACATTTAATTTTTTTTTCTTCTTCTAGGGGGGGGCAGCTCCCCCTCCCCTCGCGGGACGCCCATGATTGAACTATAGCCTAACATATTTTTTTTTTTATAGAATTTTAGATCTTTTGGTAACACCGAATAAATATCTTCGAGAAAGATCAGCAATGATACTTCAGGTGATTGCAGGTCAAGCGGCTGGAATTGAAGCGATTTTCGCTGATAAACGATCTATAAAACATTTAAAAAAATTATTGGATGATTCTTCCTATTTAGTGAGACATAAAGCTCTTTGGGCTATATTGACAATCTCACGGCTTTGGATTGGTGAGTGAAATAAGAAAGTACTTAATTAATCATTTATAGTTTCCCATACAACTTGACAGGATAAAAATGTATGCATTAATAACTACGAGTCACTATACCAGACACTATAATCAAATTTTAACAAATCAGATAAACAATAAAAACAATAACTCTTGTGATATATACAAATTATATAACACAGATACGCTAAATAAGTCGCGTGAAGACGAATATCAAAGGGTACATGGCTTCATCGGATCAAGAATTTGTTACAGGTTGGTGGCAGACAAATAAATGCTTTCGAGAAGGGGAATGGGAAAATTAGATATTCCAATTCCACTGCAGATTGAAGAAAGATTGTTTACTTGAAATAAAAATTTAGCTCTAGTGAACTCTAAAAATCATAAGTAAAAATGAAAACTTTGGATTCCAATTGGAAATTAAGCTTGTAATTAAATCAATCCTTTACTAAGTATGAGAAAATGATGCAGATTTTAAATTTTAAGGTGAGTTTAGATCTCATTCGGGATTGAGCCAGCTTAGCTACTACTACATAGACTAAATATTTGAGGAAAAATTCGCTGTTCATCATAGAACACAAAAGCTTAACTAACAAGTAAGACAATAAAAAATGATGTAAGCTGGGGGAAATCAGGGCCGGATTAAGGAATTTATGGCATTGAAATGCCGGCGTTTTGTCGTCTCACTAAAAGCAGCCCAGCACTTGCATACTTTGTTTAATGGTAAATCCAGCCCTGGAAGAAGTACAAAAAGTCAATTTTAGTGTTGTTAACTCCAGTCGAACTAGCATTTGGGATATAACAGAACTTGTGACAACCAACGTGTGTGATGTCTCGCCTCTTCCCGTCTCCACTATTACTTTTTTTATCTTTTTATTTTTTTATTTTAGGAATTATTACTTTGGTTGAAAAAGGCTTTGTTAAATTATTAATTAATCATGTTAAAAAAGAAAAGGTTCTAGTAAATCTGGTAATTTTCATTTATTATTTAAACAATTTCTTAATTTAAAAAAAAAAAAAAAAAAAATTATAGAATCTGGAATTGGAGATCCTTTCAGTATTATTAGACAACTACGATGCAAAGAGGAAAGCTTTCTTGATGGGCGGTTATAATCTTTTCTTGAAGCTTATACGCAAAAGCGACGATGAATGTATCATATTCAGGGCACTGGCTTGCCTGGGACATTTGTGTATTTTGCCAGATGGACGCAAAAGAGCAATCCATGATGATCTCATGGTCTTGCTTGATAAGCTTCTCAATCATGAGGTATGACCGAAAGAAAATAATAAGCGAAAAGGGATGAAAAAGAAAGAAAATTCTTTTGGTTCATTTCAGAATGAGGATGTGCAGAGGAAAGCGACAGGAGTAATATCATTTCTAACGATAACTCCCTATGGAAGAGCAAGGGCTATCGATTTGGATATGATGGACCGATTAATTATTTTAGCAGGAAATTTCCATCATCCAGATTTGCAAATCAATTGTTTAAAGGTATTTTATTTTTTCACAAATTTAGTTGAGTGTTTTGGATTCATTTCTAATTTCTTTTTTTTTATAGATATTAACAAACATCGCACAACTGGAAGAAGGACGTTTCCTTTTATTAGAAGAATATCGATTAAATAAAATTAAAAATATATTTTGTGCTAATTTCGATATTATTGAAAATTATCTTATTATTCTAGTGAATCAAATATATTGGGAACCTTAAAAACTAATTATTTTGGTGTTTATTTTTTGTTTCTATTCAAGATAGATCAAGCATAATGTACTTTGCTTGGATCATAGAAAATTCTTTAAAAAATCTGGTGTTACAAGCACAGAACACAACCTTCTCTTACCAAAGGTGTCTTTTATTATTGAAAAAGCACGGGGAACCTAGAGGCCAATTTTTGAATAGCAACGTTGCATAAACAGACGCGCTGGCCATGTTAAGAAATGTTAAAATATTATTTTTTACAAATTAATATTATAGATATCTATTAAATTAGTGGATGTGGAGTGATATAAATATTGACTCACCCTTCTGATAATCTGTTGATTTCCGCCAAGGTAATTAGAATATACATTTAATTGAAAGAAATTAATAATGAAAAAATCACAGAAAAAATATTTAAACTTGTTTAACTAGCACAATAAAAAAATACAAATACATAGAATGACAAGTAACCCGATTTGCCGGTCATTTGTAAAAATTTTCATTCCAAGTCAAATGCATATTTAAATTAGCAATTTACAATTTTATAAAATTATATTAAAAAAAAAAATAAGTTGTTATAATCATTAAAAAAATTAATAGAATTTTTTTTAAATAAAAAAAAAAAATAATATTTTATTTGATATCAAAATAAGGGAGAGTAAAAATTGATTTGATTAAACACCAAATTTGAATTAGAATAAAGCCATGTTTTAATTTTTTCCAAACTAATTCCCTGATACATACATAATACTGTATATACTGATAATACGGTACATTCGAATTTCAAGATGTAAGATTTATAAGTATGAGAAAAATTTATATTTTGTTACCATAGCAACAGTGGCGTAGCGAGCTTAACTCGCGCCCGGGGCACAATACCTTTTTAGCGCCCCCCCCCCCCCCCCATTCGAAAATCATATAATATTATATGTAAAATATACAAAATTATTATATTACACTGGCACTAAATTTAAAATATATTTTCCAGAAATCAATTATAATAAAAATAAAAATTATCCAGCAATTTTTTGTTTTGCGGACCATTTGGCGCCCCTTTGTGAGTAGCGCCCGGAGCATGATGACCCCCCTTGCTACCCCTGCATAGCAACCATTTCTCCTATCTTTTCTATCAAGTATAAGAGTAAAGTCACAGAGTATATATATATAGTAAAGTGGTCTTCAGAAGATTTCAATGACAAAATGAGAATATACATTTTAAAGAGCATCGAAAAAATAATTCATTTTTGAATTTTAATCAAAATCGTTGGAGCGAATTTTGAGAAAATCGAAAAAAAAACTGAAAAAGTGCATCAGTACTAGTACTCTGGTCGATTTTGTTCAAAAGCTTCGTGTCACGACTCAGAGGACTAACTTAAATATAAAATTTTAACTTCCTAGCTGTTTTCGTCCATGAGATATTTTGTTCACAAACAGACACACACACACACACACACACTGACAAATAGACAAACCATGTCGCGAAAACCACTTTTTTGGATTTAGGAGACTTCAAAGCGTGTAAATCTCGACATTGAATTTTTGACATGTATCCATCCATATATTTATTACATATGAGAAAGTAAAAGTTTGTGAGGAAATTGTCGAGAGTAATATTGTTGTCTGATTCATAGGATTGGTGAAAAGGAGAAGAAAATCCGTAGCTAGTCATGTTTCATTATTTTTATTCCCATCATGTTGACGTTTCGATCCAGATTGGGATCATCCTCAGCAGATTCCAGGGAGATACCCGCTCCCCAGAAATAGAACAAGTTCCTTTTTATTTCAATTAAGATGTAGTCAATTTATTTTATGTAAATTTTTTCTCTTATGAATAGGGATGGGAACTTTCGCACAAGAGGCAAAAACTCTATCCTGTGCTTGTGTGCTTGTGCTACAACCCAGTAGCGGGCATTGTTTGTTGATTGATCAAAAGATTGGGACTTTTTGTTTTGGTATTTTATATAAGAGAATTAGTAAACTGATCCATAATGTGAAAAAAAAAGATTCCTCCTAGGAGAGTGACTAGTGTCTTTTAATAATCTCATGGCAAGATCACAGTAGGAAGTTTCTTAAGCAGCCTAAAAGTATGAAGGTTCATTTGAAAATGCAAGATATACACAGAGATAATGTTTAATTTAGATTTTTAACGTAAAATTTTTTCCAAATTTTGTATCTCCTATTCTCCTTATTCTGATATCACAAAACAGATCAAACTGACAGAAACATATAAAATAGAATGTATATATATATATATATATGTTCTGGAAGGTTTCCGCGACTGGATGTATGCGAACTCCTGAAAATGGCTCCTAAATAAGAGCCTAAACTTCGAGTACATTTCAACAACCAACTCAGTTTTAAATCATGAGACTATCTGCATGGAGAAATCTTCCCGAGTATATATATATATATATATACGAAGATGGGGTTTTCGAGTGTTGAGATTTACTCGAAGTTTCGACTCTTCTTTTGGGGCCATTTTCATGACAGAAGGATTAAGAAGTAATGCCGGAGGGGAGTTGTTTACGGGATGACAGTCTTGCTGGTCCCCAGGTCTGTTTAGTGGATGTCTCAGAGGTTTGAGATTGCTCTGAAATCTAGGTGCAGGTTGGTTGTGTCTAGATTTCACAGGCAAACACTAAACAGACCTGGGGACCAGCATGATTGCATGATCCCTTAAACAACCCTCCTACCACCATTACCTCTTAAACCCTCTCCCCCCCTCTCTTGAAAAAGGAGAGCCGAAACATCGAGTAAATCTCAACAACCAACGTGACTTAGCCCGGAAAAAATTATCTTTGCATAGATCCAGTTGCAGAACATATATATATATATAAGGATGCTTTTTTTTTTTTTTTTAATTGAAAAACTAAAATGAGTTTCGTGAAAATCTGATATTTATTCTATGGAAATAACTTTTTTTCTTTATCCAAAATGTTACATTAGGAAAAAGAAAAATTTGTACTAGATATGAACACAATTTGTATATAAGTGAAATTAAAATATAAGTTATACACTCCCACTCAGGAACTAAAATAACTTGTTTTTAAATAATTATAAAAAAAGAATTCATTGCTAATGGCTGTAATTATTCAAATAAAATAAGTAATATAATTAGACCATCATTTTTTACAATATCTGTTTTACCCAATATGCCAAAGGTTAATCTAAATTGAAAAGTGCATTTTTTATTCGTATTCTAATATAGAAAAAATTAAATTTCTAATGTTCTAGAAAAATCTATCTATAGTTTATTAAATAAACGAATAAATTAACTATTATCTAATAGTTCCAATAATAATAATGACTTTTTTCTTTGAATATATAAAAATATTTTTTTAATTTGGATATATAGAGAATGTCATTTCTTTTTTTAGCTGAATGAAAATTAAAAATAAACAGTAATATCCAGTTTAGTGAATTGATGAAAACAAATTTAACTAATTGGACAAGGAATAATAATCGATAATTTTTTTTTTATTTCTAACCCGACTATAGTGAAACGGCACTAATCAAAGCGAGGTATTGCTGCAATTTTATATAAAAAAGAAGATTAAATCCTAATTCTAGAAATTATTACCGGTGTATTTTTACGCACTAACACAATCTAATTGTGACCTTTCCACATTAAATATATTACATATTAAGTTCTGCCATTTCATCCATTTTCGATAAATTATCATGCATTTTAAAATGTCTGGTTAAATTTGATTTATTACTAAAAGATTTATCGCAATCATTGCATTCGTATGGTTTTTCACCTAAATGTTCGCGTAAATGTTGGGCCAAATCACTTCGGTTTATAAAACTCGCCACGCATAGAGAGCATGGAAGAGGTTTAGTACAAATGTGATTCATTAAATGACTTTTTAAGCTATCTTTTCTATTAAAACTTTGCGAACAATGAGGACAAGTGAATGGCTTCTCTCCCGAATGTATACGTAAATGACTTTTGAGATGATTGTTCTGAGTGAATTTTGAGCCACAAATCAAACATGAATATGGCTTTTCACCAGAATGAGTGCGAATATGTCGATTTAGATCGCCACTTTTATAAAACCGAGCTGGACATTCCGGACACCCATATAATTTTTCACCGGCATGAATTCGCATATGATTATTGAATGTCACCTTATGGGAAAATCGTGAAGGACATTTTGGACAACTATATGGTTTCTCACCAGTATGTGTTCTTGCATGGCTTTTTAATTTTGATTTCTCACTAAAACCTTTCGAACAAATTTCACATATAAAAGGTTTCTCTTTTTTATGTACTGATAAAATATGAGTTTGCAGCTTATGCTTTTGTGTAAAACCTTTACCACACTCTGTACAGGGAAAAGGTCTCTCACCAGTATGTGTCCTTAAATGTACTTTATAATGAGCTAAATGAATGAAACCACGAAAACATTCGTCACAAAAATATCGGCTCATTTTTTCTTGATCATTCATATTCTTCCTATCTTCTTTCTCATTTTCCGTTTCGATAGGATTCTTTTTCTCTTCATGCTTTTTTACCCCTGGTACTTCTAACGGCAATGTGTCTAAATAATAGTAATCATCTTTTTCAGCGATTATTTCATTTTCATTTGATGTTTCTTCTTCTTCCTCTTCTCCTACGCCTCCTTTTAAATCTTCTACTATTTCTCCTACAAATTCAGGGATTTCATTTGTTTCGGGGATAAAATAATATTCATTTTTTATTTTAGTTATAATCTGCTCCGGTTGCAATGTTGTTTCTTGTGATTGTTCGTGAATTGATGTTCCTATAAAGATTGTTTAGACGGTTTATTAATCTTATAAAAAATATACATAAATAATAATTTTTGACAGACTCACCTGAATAATCCGGAGGATTTTCTTCCATTTTTCTATAATTGATAAACTTTAAACATTTAAAAAAATATATTTATAATGACATTTTTTGAAAATTCATTAATCTGTTTTGGCCACTTCTGTCAAAATTAAAATTGAACAAGTAATCAATATTTTGACTCCATAGAGGTAGAATTTAAAGATGGGTAAATCAAAATATTTAGTCATGTTTATAGAATGTGTTTTCATATTAAATAAAATTGAATTTTAAAATTAAATGATTAAATATTAATTGATTGAATAAAATGTTTACAAATATTTTTTCAGAATTTCATTATTTTTTTTTTAAATAATTCCATCAGAATTCCATTTCTCCTGTAGATGGCACTTCAATACTTGTAATTTGCGCAAAATTGAAATTCCTTGATTTATTTTTATTATAATTTTTACTTTTTAATAAGTGCAAGAATTTTTTCTAGTAGGCCTATACATCCAAATTAAATCAATTCAATAATTATATATCTTCTTCTCAGTCATTAGTGTCAGACTCGACACGTTGTGGCTACTCTGAAGAGTAACTCTCATGGGAATGATACTGAGGTGGGTTCCCGTTTCCTTCCTCAGGAGGAGGCATCTCAAATAGAGTTGGATAATTTATCGCCATGTGGATTTGAACTCGAGTTGTATTCAACTCAGGATTATAGGCTTAACTGCTTTATCCCCTCGGCTAATCGCCTCCTCAATTATATATACTGTGTGTCATATTGACGTTGCATAAAAATTAAAAATACAACATGTAGAGAGCAGAGTTAATCCCTTTTTTTGGGAACCCCTTCGTTAGTTAAGTTAAAATTTCATCTTATTATCTATTAAAAAAAGGAAGTATATATAAAAATAAAGAATTATGAACATTATCAGTGAAACCCATATGGTCCTTTATTTCTCAGGATATATATTTATCATATATATATATACTTCGAAGCTGGATTTGGTACGAGGGAATGCGGAAATTAAGATTAATGAAATTAACATACTATTTATCTTCATTGATTAAAAAAAATTCTATCATAACTTTAAATGTTCGGCATAATCATTAAAAATAATATTTTGAATCTTATTCCAAAATTCTAATTCGTCTTCTAATAAATCATTTTCCATTTTAGAAGTTGTGTTAATATTTAGATAACGATTTGAATTTTTTGTATTACGTTCCCACTTTACTTGTAATTTATCTGAATATTCACTGTTGGGATTACTGTAAAAATAATAATTAATTATAAAAAAAGATAGATCAATAATAAAAAAAAAAAACCTTAGGTACCCTGTTTTCGCGAAATTAGTCCACCATTTGGTAATTTTAAAGACGGTGTCAGCCTCTGCTGAATTTTTCTCTGCAGAAATTCCTAAAGCCTCGAAAGGAAAGACATAGCCGAGGACATCAGAATGGCAGGCTCCTTTTAAAAAATCAGAAATAAAGAATTATTTACCTCCTCCAATTTTAAAACACTGACTAGGAATAAAAAGTTTAGTTACCTGGAAAATCTTCTACATTAAATAATTTCTTCCAGATGTCAAGAGACCCATTAAATGAAAAGCAACTTAAATAAATAGGAGAATCTTCTTCATCCACATGGCATTTCATTGTTCTGATAGTGTCTATATTAATTTTTAAATCTCCAAAAAACTGAACAAAAAATAGAAATTTAATTAAATAAATACTGAAAAACAAAAATAGCATTAGTAAGTTCTTAATTTAAGTTTTGAGTTTATTTCTGTTTGAATGGTCAGATGTGGAACAATATTTAAAAAAAAATATATATATATTTAAAAAAATAAAAACCTTTACATATTGCACCAGACTTTTGTTCGTTATTCGTTCGTTATTAAAATAAAACTTTCGTATCATTTCTTCAACGATTTTTTCTTTAGATGGTACAGCCTTTAATGCTTTTTTATAAATATCATGAAATGGGCCTAGAAGTTGATCATTCAATTTCTCCCCTAAATTCTTTTCATATTTTAAAGCTAAAAAATTTAAAAAATTGAAATAGCGCATGAATAGACTTTAAAAGTTAAATTTCAGGAAGTTACGAGGAATGGAATATCCCGTGGTTTATGAATTGATTGAAAGAAAAAACTTATTTTTTGGGCCTCAATTACTCTGTCGACTGATGCGCATTATTACAGTTTCGGCTTATTCCGTTGGAGTTATATTATTATTGTTTTCACATTAATAAATTTATTATTGTATTTATACATTTTTAGACTTGATGATGGCAGAATAAGCCGAAACTCTAATAATGCGCATAAGAGTCGACAGAGTAAATGAGATCATGAAAAAAAGAAAAGTTTTTACTTTCAATCAATCCATCAACAAAGGGATATTTCTCCTAAGTTTCTGAAATTTAACTTCTAAAAAATAAAGATATAAATGAGAGTATTAACAGATAAGTTTTATGATCTTAAAAAATTTTAAATAGGAACAGTTTTGTTTGAAAATAGTTGGATTTTTTTCAAACATCGCCTTGAAGAGTGTAATGTAAATAAGCCAATATATATATAGTTTATAAGGAAAATATGCGAAATGAGATTGTGTTCTCAAAGATTCAATTAATAAATAAGAAATGATATATATATATATACCCTTCTGAAAATGTGTATCTCCGAAACTAGAAATAAGTAAAAAATATGAACAGTTTTTCCTCATACCTTTAAGAAAAATTAATCCTTCACCACTTGCTATTCCAAAGATACAAGGAATCCTGGCAAATTGTCGTTGTACAATTAATTTTATCGGATTATTTGTTAGAAAAGCACCTGGGCCAGGAGGCTCAAAAGTTACTACAAGGGGAATTTTGATAAAAGTACGTTCCTAAAAACAAAGACAGATTAAGATATCGATGATAGAAGGGGCTGGCTGTTCAATGATTAGAATAATGGGCAGGAAGAGAGGATGTCAGCCAACCAGGAGAGTTTCTATCAAATAAAAATCTCAATCCAGAAGATGTTTCAGTTTTAATTACATAAAGCCATTATCAATTCTTATGAGAATATTGGCAATCTCAAGGTGTACCCCATTGAGATGCAGATAGAGTTGTTATATATAAACATTTATAAAATTATATAAAATATAATATTTGGGGCACATAAGGTATGCACATTAGTTAATATGACGAAGTCTCAAATGTATTAACTTACCCATTTGTTGATTAGTTTATACATAGCTTTAACCAAACTTTCAGCTGGGACTTTTTTTAAAAATTCCACTAGAGTTTTATCATTTTTAGTTTCACAACCAAGAATTTCTCCCAAGCGAAAGGCTCTCTCTCTGGCATAGTAATCAAAAGCCCAGAGCAAACCTGCACCACTATGCATGATTGCTTTATGGAATAATCCTGAAAAACGAACCAAATTGATTAAAATATTGCTATGAATTAGGAAAGAGCAAGTACAGGAGCAACAAAGAAAACAGCCTTTGTATGCCAAATGCCGAAGGAGACATTTCGGACAAAATTTATTAGTGCATCTTCAATCCTTATAAGTTTATTTTGGCACAAAGTTGACATTGTTCTTGTTGCACAAAAGAGCAAGAGAATATTCGAGAATAGACTCTCACTTTGTCTTATTTTTATTTATAAATAATTTAGAATCGTAGAATTTTAAAATTTTTTTCATTTGAAAATAATAAAATTACTACTTCAGCTAATTTATTTATAATCCTGATAAGAATTTTAAAATATATACTGTATTTAATTTAATGTTATTATTAGAGAGTCTTTATTACCTCTGCTGAGTGGTGATAAAAGATGAAAATAAACCATGCAGGCTCCGAAAGATTCTCCAAATAAAGTCACGTTATTCTTGTCTCCACCAAAAGCTTCGATATTTCTATTGACCCAGTGCAAGGCGAGCACTTGGTCTTTTGGGCCTAAATTTCCAGGAAGATATTCACTATTCAGGGAAAGAAATCCTAAAAAAAAAATCAAATTTTGATTTATATTCAAACATATTTAACAAAAAATATTTTAATTTACCAAAAACGCCAATTCTATAAGTACAGGTGACAAGAATGACATTGTGCTCAATCAAATAATCAGGACCATAAAGATCCTTAATCCCAGACCCAGTATATCCTCCACCATGAATCCAAAAGAGGACAGCCAGTTTTTTTGCAGGGATTCCATTATTGGGAAGCTAAAACAATATGATTTCCATAAGTGTTTATTTATTAAATAATAAGTGCCGGCTGAAAAGTAATATACTATAGTATAGAATCGAAAGCGATATCGGAATGTAAGAAATTAGGCATAAACATAAAAGTCCAAGCAGCTATGTTTATTTCTTTATTATAGAACCCACAGCGACGTTTCGGTGGACTAAGCGACTATCTTCATGGCTAGGGTTCAGTCAACAGAAAAACCTCTTAAGTTCCGTTCTTTGACAGACATTTCATAAAATTCATTACGGTCTATCAGATATAATTCAGGGCCAAAGTCAATATGACTATATTGACATATTGACTTTCGCACATTTTCTCAAACTTGTGTTCATAGGCGTAGCCACGTTTGGGGTTCAAACTCCCCCATTGAACCCAACCCATGACTAGATATTTAAGCTCTGTAATACAAATTATATTACATATAGGGTAAGAGAAAGTAAAATATAATAATTTAGTCTAGCTATATAAAAAAAAAATTGGTTTATAAATATCCAAAAATAAACTTAAATTTTTCAAATGTATTCTAGTGACAATTTGTCGCGAAAAAATTACTCTGTATTTTAATGCATTTTGATATAAATATTTAACAATTTGTGTGTATTAATATACTAATATATCACATGAAAATTAAGAAAAGATTTCCAGTATTTTAATAATATAAGAAACTAGCCACCCAGGGTGAGCGAACCGAGGTCTGACTCTCCTGGCCTAGGTGGCTAGTAATATGATAAGAAAATATGGAATATATATTTGATGGTAATTACCTGAGGAGTATACACGTTTAAAAACAGACAATCTTCATTTCCTTCGAATTTTTGTGAAGGAAATCCAATTTGAGGGCAGACGTTGCCATCTTCCAAGGCATCGCAAATCCCATCCCAAGGATCTATAGATTCAGCAGCCTGAGAATTAAAAAAAAAAAACAATTGTAAATGAATGAAAATAGATGGAACGATTCTAAAAATTTATTATTTTTCTCTCTATTACTAAAAGCAAAAAAATACTTTTGAAAATGTTGTATGTTAATCTTAAGTAAAGTAGATGCGCAGTAGAGTAGCTCTTATTTTTCAAAGTCAACATTTTTTTGCTCTACTTCCTAGTTTGGTGTCATTGCATGAAAATAATCTGGTGTGACTAGTAGCACAGCACACAACTTTCTCTTAACTTCGGTAATCTAAAGTTGTGTTCTGTGCTTGCACACCAGATTTTTTGTGTCGACACATATTTAGTTTTCCACTAGATCCTAGATTTTGTAAAGCGACATGAGAAAGTTCAAGATCAATAGTTTGATATGCAAAGTTTCGAAAAAACCTTGAAATCCTGATAAGGTGCTTTGGCAGCAGAAGGTGCACAAAACACATGCTTCGATATAGACACTTAGAAAGAAAATTCAAATATCACAAATTGCATTCTGTTCTTTTTGTAATAATACAAATTCATCACGAAACAGAATGATTTTCAAGCAATAAATGGCTTTTGCCTCGCATGATAGAAGGCCCCGGGAACACCGAAAGGTATTCCACGAAATGCCCTATAATTAGGGTTTCCAGAACCGGACAGACAACTACTTGAAAAATTTTTTTAAAATTAGGCCTGAAATTTGCGTTTTTAGCTATCCTGAAATGTGAAATATATTTTCACATTTATCTTGATTTATAAGCTTTTTAAACTAAAAAGAATTATGGGGTTAATAAATAACTAATTTATTATAATTGAGTCTTTTAAATACACTATCACTTAAATTCCATGAAATATTTACATACAGTAGATAACATCTAATTAAAATTCTCTATTTTGGCTTCCAAAAATTCAATGTCGAGATTTTGATGGATATACACGTTTTGAGGTCCCCTGAATCCAAAAAAGTGGTTTTTGGTCTGTTTGTCTGAGTTCAATTTTAAGCATGAAGGAATTTTCTTCCTGGCTGCATGTGACTATTGGTCATTATAGGTCTTCGGACCTTATGCACCCATTCCAAAAAAAAAAAAAAAAAAAAAAAAAAAATTGAGCTATGAGACTGAAATTTTATATTTAAGTTAGATATCCCCCTGGAGCGTGAAAATAAGCTTTAAAACTAAATCGGCCAAAAAGTACTATTACTGATGTACTTTTCCAGTTTTTTCAATTTTCTCAAAATCTGCTCTAACGATTTTGATTAAAATTCAAAAATCAATTATTTTTTAGATGTTCTTTAAAACTTATTAGATTTCACATTTTGTCCTCAAAATTATTTGAAGCACACTTTACTCTTGTGCTTCATAGAAAAGATAGGAGAAATGGTTGCCATGGTAACAAAATATATCTTCAATTATATCGGCGGAAACTAAATATATGTCGAGACAAAAAATCTGGTGTGACAGTCACACACCAGATTTTTTACATTTATGTTTTTGGTGAGATATTTATTAATATTAATTCAAATAGACGAAAAGGTAGATACCGCCTGGAGTCGTGCCATGCCAATAATAAGCATTCATGTCAGGCTTCTACACCACATTTGAATCGAATTCATAGAAGCGGGTGCAGTAGTGTGCTCTAGTAGTAGAGTATGTTGCGTACAAATCGGCAGATCGTTTGTGCGACTCCCATCGCGAAAACTACCTTTTTCGCTTATTTTAATTAATTAATGTGTTTTATATTTAATTTATTTTAATAGGAAAATGATTTACTTGGCTCAAAATAGAATGTTTATATCAGAAATTTTCGAGATGTATTCATTTGAATAAGATTACAATAAATAACTCGATTTAGACTGACTATTTAAAGAAATACTTAACAATTTTTGTGAGTATATTTATTTGTTGGCGGAGCCCATGGTACCCCATCACAAACAAATATCGTTAAAAAATTTTAAATTATTCATACCTCAAAGCGAAATGGAGTTTTGCCATAACGAATTCCCTGGAAGCTATAAAATGTTTGCCCCGTAAAAGAAGAAGTAATTTCTCTGCCGCGGAGAATTCCTTCTTGCACTTGCACCAAATGGGTCTTCATGGCTTTGGAAAATAATTGAAAATAAAAGGTTTTTTATAGCTTTACTTTACATATATATATAATAGAGAGCAAATAAGGTTATTTAAAATAAGTAATTACAGAAGGTAAATGGTTAATTAGCTAATTTAAAAGCGTGTACAAATCTATAGATTATATAAGTTCTAAGAGTAATAAAATTAAAAATATTCGTTCATTTATATAATATCTCATTTACTTTCTTTAAGTAAATGATTAAATTCTTAAATTATTATCATTTCAGTTTTGGCTAAACTATTTTAATGAAACTTATATAATAATTTTTATATATTAAATTTTGCTTAGCATAATTATATATATATTTTAGCTTATCAGATAATGTTAATATTTTGTATAGATGATATGAAAAAGGTCATTTCAGTCCACTAGATGACGAAAATGAAAACGAGTATAGGCCTATATTATAATGAAAATAAAATATTTATTCCCCCCAAGTTGTTATATAATTATTATCTTGAACCACATAGGTTTCAGCCGCTGTGCTGCGTGCCTTCATCAGTGAGATCAGGATCTAGATAATGCAAAAATAATTTCTCAAGTTGGTAGTTTTTACAAAATGTTAGTTAGTAAAAATTTTTTTTATATATACCTTAATGGTGAATACTTTGCACAAGGGCGGATACAAGGCGAGGGGGTAAAGGGAGTAATTACCATGAGTCAACCATAGAATGACATTTTATTAAATAAAAACGAAATTGAGGAGAATAAATATATTATTTTCATTATAATATATACTCGTTTTCATTATCGTCATCTATTGGACTAATTTGACCTTTTTTCATATCATCTATATCAGGGCCAGATCTAGGGGGGGGGGGGGGCAGTGGGTGTAAGTACCCCGGGCGGCAGATATCAGGGGGCGGCAATTAAAGAAAAATTTACTAAAAAAAAAAGGTAAAATGATATGAATTTTGTATAGAAAATTTTAAGGAGGGGGCGGCAAATTAAATTTTGCCCCCCCTAAAAAATCTCGTAGTTCCGGCCCTGATCTATATATTAATTTTCCATCCTGGTGATCCCATTGTTAATTTTTGTTTTAAAAGAAAAAGTGGAAAGAAAACCAATAAAGAAAAAAATTTGGTCTTTGGCAACCCTTCCTTGATACAACTCAACAGTCACAACTACAATATTAAATAGCATTACATTAAGGATTAGGAAAGAAAAGTTGTTAGAATTAGAATTAGAATTTATTTAAAGTTAGCAGAGACGGAACAAGATGAGGGGTAGAAATAACGTTCGGTAAACGAATGTTGTATTCTGTGCTTATCACAATTTAATTACTCACAGGATGTAATAGGTGGGGTGGTCCAAAATTATTTTTAATGCCTTTGGGTCATATATGTTTTGTGAGGTGTCTTATTTAAGCTGATGACCGCTCTGAGTCCAATGCAGAAGTGATATTAAAAATACATAATAAAGTATTCTATTGAAAGAGCGGTCATCAGTTACGTTTATAAATTAATCATTAGATGGCACCTCCGTATTGATTTTTGTCTTCATAAAATTTTTCAAAATTTAATTTGATTTTGAGAATTTTTTTTTTTTTTTAATTAAGCATTAATAAAAACTTCCTTCCTGTATAGTGTCATTTCATACACACAAGGGCGGATCCAGAGGTATTTCTCGGGAAGGGAGGGGGGGGGTAATCTGGTGTGGCCCGTCGCACAGCACACTATTTTTTCTTAATTTCGGTAATTTAAAAGCGCATTCTGTACTTGTTTGCCAGAATATAAATACAAATCAAATTTTTATTTTCTCTTACCTATGTATATATGTAATATATATAGAGAGAGAAAGTATTGGATTCATGTCAAAAATTCGATGTCGAGATTTTGATGGATCTTCACGTTTTGAGGTCCCCTGAATCCAAAAAAGTGGTTTTCGCGACATGGTCTGTCTGTGGGGTGTGTGTTCAATTTTAAGCATGAAGGAATTGAGCTACGAGGTTGAAATTTTATATATAAGTTAAACACCCCCGGGACCGGAAAAATAAGCTTTTAATCAAAATCTCAAAGAGTACTAGTACTTTACTGATGTACTTTTTCAGTTTTTTTCGATTTTCTCAAAATTTGCTCCTACGATTTTTTTTTTAATTCAAAAATCAATTATTTTTTAGATGCTCTTTAAAATGTATATTCTCATTTTGCGATTGAAATCTTCTGAAGACCACTTTACTCTTGTATTTCATAGGGAAGATAGGAGAAATGGTTGCCATGGTAACAAAATATAAATATTTTCCCATACTTATAAATTTTACATCTTGAATTCATATGTTCCGTACTGTCGGGAACTAAATATATGTCGACACAAAAAATCTGGTGTGACAAGGACAGTACACAACTTTCGATTACCGAAGGTAAGAGAAAGTTGTGTGCTGTGCGCCAGTCACACCAGATTTTTAAGTATTAATTTTTAAAATTTTACATTAAAAATAAATTTTTTTTCGAAAAAGGGGTATTTTTTTCAAATCTCGGGGAGGAGGTAAATATCCCCTTTACGCCCCCCCCCCCCTTGTATTCGCCCTTGCCTACACAACTTGTCATTTCGGGATGCTTTTCGAAATGCCTGTCATACACGGGAACGTTCCCGAAATGACCATTCCCGGAGACTTTTCGACTGGTATTTATATGTCACGCATCGTGCCCCCATTTTGTATACCAGTTTTAGAGGCTATTAACAAGGGAGCCGTAATATTTATTAGAATATTACAGATTAGAGAAAAAAATTGATTTTAGAGTTTATTAATCGCAATTTTTTATATGGTCAATAAGAAATTTTCTTTCTGCACAATTTGACATCAAATTTAGTCTGATCTGATTAGCCGTTCGGAATCAACAGTGGTTTAAACTTTCAAATTAGAATTTAGCACAGCGCGGTAAAATGAAATGATAGGAAAAAAATAAATGGTGAAATATTTAGCTGAAGAATCATTCTTTCTAACCGTTTATTCAACATAATTATACCTCTTAAGACAGAGGAGTTATTCAAGCCGCTAACTTTTTCGTGCATGCCTCCCTTAAGGGCCACTATACATACATGCATGTGTTGTAAGAAGTTGTCACGTCAAAAACAAATGCGAGAAATTAAAATTATTTTATCTAGAAAATCTTTTCTTTAAGATCTCTAAAATAAAACATATAAGACTTAATATCCACCCAAATATCAAGGAACTTAAAACAAATTTTATATTTCGGGATAAAAATGTTTTTTGAAATGCGCTTGATATTAAACTGTTAACCGGAATTGTTTCTCTCTTTCGCTGCTGCTCTCCTTGAATTTGATCTCTCCAATAAATAAGGAAACCTCCTTCAAGAAGTCTTTGAATAACCCAACTAAAGTCTTCTGTTAGGGGGTTTCCTTTATCTAAAAATAATTATAATAATAATAATAAACTAATACCAATATCTATTAAAATAAAATACTTACTTAAAAACAAAGTTACAGAATACTTAAAAATCGGATAGTTTAATTTTTCAACTTTTCTACTTTTTTCTCCTGTCAGTTTCCAAAAGATCTGAAAAATATGTAAAAAATTATTTATTTATAATTAATATTAATATTATACCGGTATATAATATTCAACCTTATAATCCATATAATCGGAATTTAATGCCAGAGCTGAACGGCGTTTCTCGACTAATTGTTTGACACAAAGATCAATTGGTTTGCAGGTATCATAATCCGTCTCTTCGTTGAAAAAGAATGATAAAGCTTTTAAGATGGTTGGACGAAGACCAGCTTTGACAAATTCCGAAGGGTGGGTTATCTAACAAAAAACAAATTATAATTAAGATAATAAGTAGAGAAAAAAAATTAGCCATTTTAAATGAATTTATGGTCATTTTTTCACTGATTTCTTGTGTTGCAACAAGGACAAGTCTAAGTCCTGCTAACTACCATATTGTACAATTATTTGATATATTATTGCTTACTTGTTTTTCATAGATTGGATTAGTGAATATATACATGAGACTTGACTGGAAATTCATTGAACTATGGAATAGAAAAAAGAGCCAAGAAGTAAATAAGAGGCGAAGAACAAATCCTTTCGGAGTTTTAAAAAAAGGTTGACCGAAAAAACTTCCAATAAATGTAAAAAATCCAGAACGTTGGGAAAACCATTTTCTATCATTACTAAAAGAAAATTAAAAAAAGGAATAATAACTATTAATAAATGAGACATTTTATAAATCAAACATTCAAAAAAAAGTTAGGTACCGTAAATCGAACCACGGATCTGCTAATTTGTACTCGGCATTCCTTGTCCACCGACCACATTCGGCTATTTGAATTCAAACATTTTAGTCGTCAGGAGAGGATGGACATCTGGATTGCGCAAAGTTGACTGAGAAATTTGTGAACTGGATAGGAGACATTTCGCCCCATGGCTAAAATAATAATCTTCATAAGAGAGTAGAAAAATGAGAGACGCAGCTAAGGTTTTTCCTTTATTCATTTATATACCTGGTCATCGCATACTGTGTATATATTTATTATATAAAGATTTGGTTCAACAATGTATAAAATCTACTTTTACACTTTCATATTGACTTTTCGCCAGCCAAATACGAAACCGAAACGTCAGCTATGCGTATTAAATAAATAAAGAAAAAACCTTAGCTGCGTCTCTCATTTTTCTACCCTCTTATGAATATAACATGACAATTATAAATTGAGTTTTGTAAAATAGTAATCTGTTTGAATTCAAATAGCCGAATGTGATACAGTAGTCTAGTTGTAGGGCATGCCCAGTATAAAGTGGCAGATCCGTTGTTCAACTCCAGCGGTACGAATCTATTTGTGATGTTTCATTAATATTTATTATATGAATAATTACTAAATTAATTGTTATATTTATGATTTACCTGTTATATTTGGATAAACCCCATGATAAGAATGTCATTGAAAAAATTAGGAAAGCAAAAAGAAGAAGAGATGGGATATTATAAAAAATTTCAATAGATTTCCAAATAGATGCCTCTTCAGGAGCAGGAACATACCTACAAAGAATTATTATTCATATGTATTTCAATTGTGTAATTAATTAGAATTAGTAATTACCAATAAATTCCTGATTTCCAATAAGAAGTAGGCAAAGAGAATCCATAAAAACTAGCAAGAGTTGAAATTCCTCCAAAGACCAAATCAATCTTTTTTTCTATTAGTGTGTTAAACACTCTATTCCAAGAGCGCTCCACATTGAGGATAAGACTAATATTTAACTATAAAAGAATTTGAAAAATAATATTCTCAATTTTCGATATTGATAATATTAAATTTTAAATTACAAATTGGCTGATGGTCTTGACTAGCAAAACTTCCAGACCACCTAACTTGTTATTTCGATGTGAAATGACAAACGGAGGGTAAATGATGGCATAGGTCATCATCTAGAAAAATATAAAAAGAATTATTGGTAAACCATTGCTACCTCAGTCAGCCGCTTAAACTAAAAAAAAAAAAAATAATAAAAGGGCGAACGGAAAAAAATATGAATTATATGTTAATTTGGCAATTTAGTTATTTTTGGTGAGAAGGGGGAGGGAGGGGATCTAACTAAAACAGCCAAAGATTTTCTTACTTGAAAAAAAAATACTTGATTGCCCCCTTTGTATTATTTGAATTTTACAGTTAGAAAAGTTTTAAAACAATTGTGACTACCGCGCCGTATCCCTTGAAAGGAATTTTGAATTGGTTTTGAAAAGGAATCATCTCTGTGGTTTATTTGTAAAAAATTACAATGTTTCGGTCACTTAAATTCAAATGAGATTGTCATAGATATAACAACATTTGTAATCTTGAGAAAGAGTGGCGTCATTTGGGGGGGGGGGGGGGGGGGCAGGGGGCATTTGCCCCCCCTAAGGGCTCTGATTTTTATAAAATTTTATATTAGGCTATTCTAAATAAAATACTCCAAAATACATCTACGAGTATACAAACTGTACAAAATTAAACAATTAATTAAATTAAATATGTTTTGGCCAAATTTGAGTACCTATTTGTAAGTAAATTTAAAAAAAAAAAAATGTTTCCCCCCCCAAGAAAAAGTTGAAATGACGCCACTGTTGAGAAAACTGAATTGTAGCTGTAGAAGGCCACAGAATAAGTGGCCGAAACGTTATAATTTTTACAAATAAACCACAGTTAAACAGAAAATCAAATTCCTTTATTAATAAAACATTTTAGGAGGATAATAGGTGCAGGCTAGACTTTTGGCAATGAGAAAATAACTTTTTAAGAGTGTTTTCTCCGAATATTTCGAAGGCATTTAATAGCACTTCTTCATCAGCGGCTGTACAAATAAAATAAAATAATTAAATTTTAGGAGACAAAAAATTGCAGGACATATGCAGCCAAAATTATTTCTTTTATTGTGCCGTTCCAGGCTGGCGTTTCGGCCACAAATCTTGGGCTCATAAGGACAACGAAAGAATGGCTGTATGTCTTGTAATTTTCTTTTTTTTTTGACTAGGCCTTAATAAAACCTCCAGCCACAAAGACATACCTTATAAAACATTTTAAGTTGGTAAAAAATTAATCAATATAAAATTAATTAGAAAAATACTTAGTGATATGTTTCATTTTGTTTATTTAAACACTCAATTGTCATCATTAGAAGTAATACAAGAATTTGTATTATCAAGTATTTATACGAATAAATAGCAAATTAAGAACCATGTCACTGTGTTCTTCTAATTAATTTTATATTCATTAATTTTTAACCTTAAAGAACAAATAAATAAATTGGCTTCTAATAATAATAATTCTAATATTAATAAATCAAAATTAATAAGAAATGTAAAAAATTATTTAATATTTACTTGACATCCAGACCATTTTCGGAATGTGTTTTTTACAAAGACTTGATCGAAATTAATTATTTGCGGTGGAAGATTATTTGGGATATCAACACACCGATGAGATGACACTTTCCTGAAACTGAAATAGACTATATTAATCATGAAAATTTAATAATCGATTTTTTAAGCTTAAATATAAACATTTTTTAGGGTTTTATAAAAATAAAATAAAAATGTAATATCTCCATGAGATTATCTAACTTGTAAGTGGATAATATCATTCCATTTTAAAATGAGAGCTTTTGAATTTAATTAAAAATAATTATTTAAATTACAGCCTATTGCTAAAAAATATAGAGAGAACACTAAATAAAATCTAAGAATGAATTGCAAAATAATAACAAACTCTACCAGTAAATCACATATAAACCCGCCTCGCAAAAAAAAAAAAAAAAAAAAACACTTGTTTATGTCATTTATTAATCTCTCTTCATTCTTCCCCTCAGTCATTAGTGTAAGAACTGATACGTTGTGGTTTCTCTGAGGAGTAAGTTTCATGGGAATAATACTGAGGTCGGTTCCCGATTCCTTCCTCAGGAGGAGGCATCTCAAATATATGTAGTTAGAAATTTTACTCTCTCTTAGCTCTATATGTGTTAATATATATATATATATATATATATATATCATCATACTTATATATAATTGCCTTAAACCGTGTCCGATGTGTGAAACAACCAATCAGGCCTCAGGGATAGCGCTGATTGGCGAAATACAGAGAGGGCGGAGCCGGAGAGGCAAATTCAAATTTTTTTTTAACCAGGAGAGATATCAATTTGGTTTCTTCCCTAAAGCCTTCCCTTGATAAGAATCTAAATTCGTTGTTTCAGAGTTTTTTTTAAATTCGGCAGCCCCCCCCCCAAATTTTTTTAATTCTTCTACATCTTCAAATATAAACATGCTTTTTTGGATTTAAAATTCTTGAATGAATATCTATCAAGGGATTTAAAAGTTTAAATATTTTTTGTGTAATCCCCCCCCCCCCGAAATTTTTAATTCTTCTATTTCTTCAAATATTAACATGCTTTTTTGGATTTAAAATTCTTGAATGAATATCTATCAAGGGATTTAAAAGTTGAAAGATTTTTTGTGTAATTGCCCCCCCCCCCCTCACCGAAATTATTAATTCTTCTATTTCTTCAAATAAAAACATCTTTTTTGAATTTAAAATTCTTGAATGAATATCTATCAAGGGATTTAAAAGTTTAAATATTTTTTGTGTAATTGCCCCCCCCCCACCGAAATTATTAATTCTTCTATTTCTTCAAATAAAAACATGCTTTTTTGGATTTAAAATTCTTGAATGAATATCTATCAAGGGATTTAAAAGTTGAAAGATTTTTTGTGTAATTGCCCCCCCCCCCCGAAATTTTTAATTCTTCTGTTTCTTCAAATATTAACATGCTTTTTGGATTTAAAATTCTTGAATGAATATCTATCAAGGGGTTTAAAAGTTGAAAGATTTTTTGTGTAATTGCCCCCCCCCCCGAAATTTTTAATTCTTCTATTTCTTCAAATATTACCTTTTTTGGATTTAAAATTCTTCAATGAATATCTATCAAGGGGTTTAAAAGTTGAAAGATTTTTTTGTAATTGCCCCCCCCCCGAAATTTTTAATTCTTCTATTTCTTCAAATAAAAACATGCTTTTTGGATTTATAATTTAGGGGGGGTTAGTTTAATTGTTTTATTGCCCCCCCCCCCCCCTTTTATTTTTTTATTTTTTTTTTTTTTTTTTTTTTTCTCTGGCCCCCTTTTTCTTTTTTTTTGCCTGTGGGCCGGATCCGGTTAATTAAAGGAAAATTAGGTTGTTTTTTTTCCTTCTTTTTCTTTTTTTCCTCCACCCCAAAAGCCGGGGGGGGGGGGAGGGCACACATTAAAATTTTAATTTATTTTTTTTTTATTTTTTTAAAAAAAAAAAATATGTGGTAATAAAAAAAAAAAAACACCCCACCCCGCCCCGACCCCCCCCCCGCGGGAGGGGGGAGGGGGGGGGGGGGGGGCCCCGCCCCTCTCACCTTTTATAAAATATTAAAGAGAGAAAGTATTGGATTTATGTCAAAAATTTTGATGGATATACACGTTTTGAGGTCCTCTAAATCCAAAAAAGTGGTTTTCGCGACATGGTCTGTCTGTGTGTATTCAATTTAAAGCATGAAGGAATTTGCTCCAACGATTTTCATTGCCGTACTGTCGGAACCTAAACATATGTCGACACAAAAAATCTGGTGTAACAAGCACAGTACACAACTTTCTCTTACTGAAGGTAAGAGAAAGTTGTGTGCTGTGCGACCAGTCACACCAGGTTTTTTGCCATGTGGCGGATTTGAACTCAAATTGTTTTCAACTCAATTATAAGCTTAAACTGCTTAAACCTCGGCTAATCGCCTCCTCCTTTATTTTTAGTAATAAAGAGTATAAAATTATTTTACCGAGATATATAAATTCTACAGACGCCATCAGTATCCACGTTAAAAGCAAATGCTCGAAGAATATTCACTTTATTGAAGGGCTTTAATAAATCCCTTACCTACAAAAATGTTAGATTATATTAAAATTTGAAAATTCTTTACATTAATTAAAATATTTAGACTTACTCTAGATGGGGATTCAGAACCAGATGAAACAGAAATGATCAAATAGTGAGAGAAAATATGAAAGCTCCAGAAAACATCATCCTGGACCGCAGAAAGTGGCAAGCTGGGATTTGAATTCGAGGTGATAATTAAAGCAACACCCGAGGGATAAAGTTGTAAATCTGAAAAAAAAAAATGTATGCAAATAATGTAATTAATAGATCAGGAATTATCATATATATTATATATTAGTCTATTAAGTAATGTTGAAAAACATAGAATCGAATATTTATTCATTCAAAAAAAAAAAAAAAAAAAAAAAAAACTAAGTACCACCGGAAGTCTGGCGATTTGTATTCATCATATCCACTAGGCCACAGAATCGCATTAATCTATTTGAATTTAATAGATCGGTAATTTTAATCTTAAGTACTAATGTCTCTCATAGTGAGATTACAAATTTCTCTGTCAACGGGCAGCGGTAATGGCTTTTCATTTCTTTGAATCTTTATTTAATTAATAATAACAGTTTGATTGTCTTAGCTCAGATAGTGGTATAAATAATTTTTACTTGAGTTGTCTGTATAATCAATAATTTAAGCTAAGGTTAATAATGAATTTTGTTTATACCTTCTAAATAATTAATCATACATTTAAATTAATAATATTACAAATAATTTTCATTTACCATTCAAATAAGGATTGGCATATATATATGGTTGATTAATTTCATTCAATTCTCTAAATAAAATTCCTAAAAATTTAGAAGACACATCTGGATCGCTAATTATGTAGAGAAACTGCCATTTGCCTGAATTGGATAATAATAATTTAATTAAACAATTAATAATAGTTATAGAGTAAAAATTATGTTTAAAATGGTAACTATTATTTAATGAGATATTATTTAAAGACATTCTGTTGTTTCTTTTTCCTACTGGAAAAGATAATGGTAAAATGACTAAATTTTCTCTAAAGAAACCTTTTAAAATGATTCAATAAAAATATAGATATTGATGATTCAATAATAATCAAATAAATGCACAATCATTAAAATGAAATAAAAGGTTAAATGGATTTCTTATTAATAAAACATAAAGAATATATATATATTGAATATAATATAATATATATACAGAGGCACAAGGGGGGGGGGGGTCCCCTCTCTCTGGAAAACCAAAGTAAAATTGCTCATTTATCGAAAAAAAACAATCAGCCGAAAAATATAGCCAGCCTAGAAGAAATATACAGGGAATATACAAAATATACAATAATATACAATATATTATATATTAATAAGATTATTATTTCTATTTCATTTTTTCAAAAGTAAAAAAATGTATTTTATAATTTTCAATTTTTTTTTTTAAATATGGCCCTTTTAGTAAATAAAAATAATCAGCCGAAAAGTATTTTGTTCAAAAAGGAGAGAATCGGATATCTTTTACCAAAATGACTTAATTCTAACATGGGTATTTTAATGAGATTTGCAATCATGTTAAAAATTTATTAAAAATAGAAAAATATTTATAATTTTTGCAAAACAAAATAGGACATATGATCTAAATCATAAAAATAAAATAAAACAGACAGTTGAAAGGTTGATAGAAGAGAGGAGGGTTATCTCTCCCTCATGACTTCCTGTGATAAGTAAATGGAACTGAGCAATCCCAGTTTGCCAGAAGCAATGGATGTCATTTTATTTGTCTGTTTGCTCCTCCTCTCTCTTACATCTAAAGCCCATATCTTGGAAGAAAATGCCAATAGCAAACAGCAAGAAAATATATCTTCAATTAATTATGTTTACAATCATGGGAAAAAAGAATTATCTTATGTTCCAACAGTGACCAATATTTCCATTAATAACAATAGCTCCAATATTTCCAGTATCAACAATATCTCTAACATTTCAAGTATAAATAGTATCAATAGTACAACTCCCTCTGGGGAAGACGGAAATCGCATTATTCAGTTAATGAAAGCACTGATAGAGAACAGTCCGAAAAACATGACTTCACGAGTAAATAACAGCAAGTTGATTCATTGGCCTCCTAAGAATAGTACACAGGCTAAAGTCGAGTCTGGAGTATGCGGCTGGAAGGTTATTACCAAGTAAGTGGGAGATTAAATTCAATTATACGTGAACTCGTACTTCAGAGTTGTGATTCCCCAATCGAGCGCTACTTTAGTACATTATGGAAACTTTAAAACAACCAAAGGGCAACAATCAATTCAATGAGCTTGTCAGAATATTTCTCACAAAAGTTTTTAATCCTCTCATAAGAAATTCCTGAATTCAAATTATAAGTTATATATATGAATGTAATAACTCATATTCTAATTGGGGTGAGAGATCGTATTATAAGATTCATAGGGGTTCCAATTTGTTCTATTAGTCTCATTCTGTCGTGCTGTAATTGAGAAACTTCAAGATGAAATTTCGAAATAGTTGGATCATCATATACCCGTTTGAGGGGAAGAGGATAGGGAGGAACCAAAAGATATTTTGAAAATTGAATATTTTTCTAATGAAAAGCATTGGAAATCGATCCTTGTATTAATGAAAAATTTTTTTGTTTCAGACCCACAAAAGCTAGTCATATACAAAAAATTAAAATAAAGAAGATTACTAAAGTTGCTAATGTTGTTGTAAATGAGGTGAGTTAGTAGAAGAGGAGAGGTGTAAGCTATTTTCGCCAAAAGAATGAAGCCGGGTAACCACTACGCGCTCCAAGAAGATAAACATTGGCGCGCGTTCCGGCCGGCAAAAGTTCTTCCTATCAATAAATCAGTTGCTTGAAGTGAAATAAGTTGTGAAATGGGAGTTCCTGTGCCAAAATTGAAGAAAAAATGACTGTGCTCTTGTCATATGTATACTCTTTCATCCACCAACGCGCTGTTCGTTTCTCTTTTTTCTTGTATATAATATACTGTGAATAACTATAAGAGTTGCTGCTTTTCGAACACGATCAAACACTGGAACAGCTGGCACGCGCGCCAGGCGCGCTAAGTGGATATAGTTCAAATATTTGGAATGCGTTCCGCGGAACGCGCTCTCGACGCAGTCATTCATGGCATGCGCGCCAGGAGCGCGTAGTGGATACACAGCTTTAAGCAATAATTCGAATAGTATCAAGCCGTGTATTCACTAAGCGCGCCTGGCGCGCGTGCCAGCTGTTCTAGTGTTTAATCGTTCAACATGCAGGTCAGTCGTGTTCGAAAAACAGGAGCTCTTATAGTTATTCACAGTATTATATACAAGAAAAAAGAGAAACGAACAGCGCGTTGGTGGATGAAAGAGTATACATATGACAAGAGTAGAGTAATTTTTTCTTCAATTTTGGCACAGGAACTCCCATTTTACAACTTATTTCTCTCCAAGCAACTGATTTATTGATAGGAAGAACTTTTGCCGGCCGGAACGCGCGCCAATGTTTGTCCTCTTGGAGCGCGTAGTGGATACACGGCTTAAAAGAGCACCAATTCTTTGCAACACAATACGATTTAATTTTATTAATCATGCCTAGTATTCGACAATAACAAGCAGCAACAAACCTCCTGATAATCTAGAGATCTTAAACTATGTTTAGTCTTAGTTTCAATGACAGAATTCCATTATTTTATAATAAACCGATATAAAAGCAAATAAAAAATTCATAAATAGGAAATTCCAGTCATTGTAACGCCAGAGAAATGTATTTTGATTTGATACTTATTTTATATCAAGCTTGTTTTAGGATGTTCGTGAAGTGATATGTTGTGAGGGATACGAACGTAAGAATGAGACATGTATACCAACATGTCAAGGAGACTGTCTTGGAGGAACTTGTATCGCACCGGGTAGATGCAGATGTCCGCCAGAAACAGTTCTTAGCCTTGGAGGCGCTTGCGTTCCAATTTGTCCTTCTTCATGTCTCAACGGCCAAGTAGATGAAAATTACTAACACCTCTTAAAAGAAACCAAATTATTAGTTGGAATGAATTTCAGTGCATCGGAGAATTATGTTTTTGTGATGTTGGCTTTTTAATCGACGAGACTGGTCAATTTTGCAAACCTCTCTGTGGTTCTCCTTATTTGTGTAAATTAGGAAATTGTTCTGCTCCTGGGGTCTGTGAATGTTCGCTTGGATATCATCTTCAGGTAAAGATCATTATTATATATTACCTATACATTGTATTTCTAGGAATTCAATGAAGAAATTCCTTTAGACAAGTCAATCCCAGTATCATAAGAATTGTTAATAAATAAGATGGGAATACCTTTTGTTATTTTCTTTTATAGGATGGCAATTGTGTGCCGACATGTCCAGGTGGCTGCTTGAATGGACAATGCGTAGCTCCGAATGATTGCCATTGTCTTCCTGGATTTCATCATTATTTGGCAAACGCCTGCAAGAAACATTGTTTGCCCAATTCTTGCGGAATACATGGTCATTGCAAGGATATGTTTCATTGTCGGTGTGATCCTGGTTGGAAAATCAATCCTGAAACAGGAACATGCATAGAAGAAGAGTTTTCCAATTAAGAAATATTGTTATTAGAATTGTGGAGAAGCTTTATGAAATCTTTGCCTCCCGAAGGATACCATATACTCTAAAAAGTGGTTGGATTATTTTGGATGTTCTAATTTTATTTTTGTTCTTTCGTTGATATAAATTAGGTAGATCTTAATTTTATAATATCTTCGAAAAAATGGCGGCGACCTATGCCAAGTCAACCGTCTCAGAGTTAGGACTAGGGAATTTCGATAAAATCTTGAAATAAAATATAAATTATTTATTATTGGAGGAAATAAAAGATCTTCAGACTCAGACTGCCTAATTTTGTAAAATTAGTCTTTTTTGGAGATTGAATTAGGAAGTTTTTCCACAAAAAGCAATGACTAGATTAGTGAGATCCTAGAAACTTGATGAAAAATACAATGAAAGAATTTATCTTTGAATAATTAATATGTCTAACTCATTCAAATAAAAATCCTGTTTGAATGATTTTATAAATGCTTTCTATTGTTTTTTTGAATAAAATAATTTGATTAAAATACCTCTCCATATTTCTTCTTAGTTTTCCCTGCAATTCCTCAATGTCCTTTTCATGAACAACTTTTAAATCAGGGAATTTTTAAATTCATGGATTTTTTTTTTATAAATGTCATCAGGTAATTAATCTCACTTTTTATTTGACTGTTATTTTTCAATTATTTTACACTGGTTTTCTAAAAAATAAAAAAAATTGAAGAAGTCAATTAAAGATAGATAATTTCAATTACAATTGTTTAGAATCTGATTGGCACCCATTTTGAAAATATTAAAAAACATGATACAATCATTATTCCGGTTTGAATTTTTTGGTAAAATAAACTTTTCGAATAGAATTTTAATACCAAAATTAATTATTTCTTAAATTATTTTTTATAATAATTTAAAAACTTCTAAATATGAAAAGTAATTTTTTGCTTTTCCCGCTTTAAATTTTTTTTTAAATTTAATTTTAATATTTAAAATTATACTTTTAATAATATTAACTTTTAAATAATTTAAACTTTTATTATTTTTTATTTCATATATAATCAAAACAAATTTAATTTGATTAAAAAATGTATATTTTTTATTTTTTCAATTTGATTTATTTTTGTGATGTTGATAACTTGAGATCAGTCAGCTCTATCAGCTTCTATTTCCGTTTCTTTCACCCTTCTTTGATTTTAAACAACACAAGCAAAATGGTGAGTGAATTAAGTTTATCATCATTTATCGAATTCATCTCTTTGATTAAAATGACAAAAAGTTTTAATTTTTATGATTAATCTGAAGAAATTTTCAGATATGAAGATATTTTTTGTTTTTATTGAAATTTCAAGAAAAAAACATGTTATTCTAACCTTAACCAAACATCTAATTTTTTAATTTATTTTTCTTTTCAGGGTAAGGTAAAGTGTTCAGAATTGCGGACAAAAGATAAAAAAGAGCTAACAAAACAGCTCGAAGAATTAAAAACCGAATTAACAAGTTTGAGAGTAGCAAAAGTTACAGGAGGAGCTGCCTCAAAACTTTCAAAGATGTAAGATTCATAGTTTTTTTTATTTATTTTGATGTATTATTTATTTATTTATTAATAATCTCTTCACTTGTTTTTTAGTCGAGTGGTACGAAAAGCTATTGCCCGAGTATATATTGTTATGCACCAAAAGCAAAAAGAAAATTTGAGGAAATTATTTAAGGTTAGTTGGTTTTATTAAGTATCTTCAATTATTCCTCATGTCTGTGGTATATTAAGGAATTAGGTTTCTAAAAAATGTTTGTGCGCATATATAAAAAAAATTATGTCAAAACATTTTTTTTAAATTAAAGATCTATTATTTAATTATCAATCACAAGCATTGCGCTCATCTGAACACAGCTTATCGATTTTTTAGTTTTAATTATACATCTCGAAAACTTTGCAACTTTCATTTTGTTGATGATACTGTGTACTCACTATTTTTTTCTGAGAAAAATTGCTCTTTTTCGGGATGCATGTTTTCGATTTCAAATTTGTTTATAGAAAATACGTCTCAACTTTCTTAATCGCGATTCACTCAATAATGAGTATCTATTTTGATTTTTTTTCCCAATTAGTTTGTTTTGATAACTATCAGCATATGGCTGAGGGGATCTAATCTTGTTTATTTTTTTTATATTTGGACGTTTCAAGAGTTGAAAAAACGCGTTAGACGACTGGAAATTGTATGACCATGGGGTATAGCCGAAATATTCTCTGAAAACTTTTATATTTATTTCTATAATTAAAATTTGTCCTTCCAACTAAAGGAGGTTTATAGCTATTCCTTTAACTTAAATTTTTGTAATCGTTGGATGTTTAAATTGATGAATAGGAGAAAAGCCTGTCTATCCATCTTATACACTATTTATTTGCAAATATTCGGGATGCAAAACGCCATACCTTATCAGTGGAGAAAAAAAATAGTTTTGATGTCGTGATCTGATCTGATCATTTTTTTTTTTTTAACACTCACACTTTTTTCCCATTCACACTCATATTCACACATACATACACACAGTCTTTTCGAAAATTTGGCTTAAATAAAAATACCTGAACCGCCAATAGATATAAATATTCAATAATAACGGTTATCGTCAAAGCCTTATATGGCTGAACGCACATCAATTGAGCAAAAACGTTTTTGCCTAAAATTGTTTTTTCGATGCTTTTCCATGGGTCAACGCACACCGAAGAGACAAAACACAAATGATTCGACATCATTGAACAAAATGTTTTGCCATTGAGCGTTTTGCTGGCATCGAGCAAAACGCTTTGCTCTTTGACAAAACATTTTGTTCGAAAACGTTTTTGCTCAATAGGTGTGCGTTGGCATCGAGCAAAACGTTTTGCCACCATGTCGCGAAAACCACTTTTTTGGACTCCGGGGACCTCAAAACGTGTAAATCTATTAAATTCTCGACATCGAATTTTTGACATGAATTCAATACCATACTTTCTCTATATATATATATATTACATATATTCCTTACAGTGAGGGACAATTTTAAGTCCCACCTATGCGTTTTCTACTTGTGATTATTTCATTGTATTTATAAAAGAAAATGAAAATCTTGCTTGGAAATTTTCTAGGTTTGAACAATGAAATAATCACAAGTAGAAAAAGCATGGGTGGGACTTAATATTGTCCCCCACTGTACATCGGTAAGAGAAAGTAAAAGTCATGTGACATTGAACTAAATGAGAATTTTAGGAAATGAAAGAAAATAGAGCTTTTATATCCCAATTATATATATATTTAAAACACTAATGACGTTTCTGTCCTATTTTGGAATCATTATCGGGATGGGCGTAACAAGGGAATTTGTGTGGGGGGGCATGGGTCCAGCCATCCTCCGGGGAGCTTGGAAGGACCCCAATAGGTCTGTTCGATTGAGTCAATTTTTCTTGGGGCGGGGAACCTTCTGCCCCCCCCCCCCTCCTCCCACTCTCCTAATTACGCCCATGATCTTCAGGCTTATTGTTTAATCAAAAAAGAGTAAATGATTCTTTCTTATAATCTTATAAGATGCTACAACAGAGAGAAAAATGGGCAATGTTTAGAAAACTGAATTGTATATATGTCGCGTGAGAATCATTCTTTTACTTTTCCACTAATATATTATATGTAAAATAATATAAGGGGAAAGTATTATTTTTGATTAAAAAACATTAAAGAGATCGTTATTAAGTGTGAAATAAATCCAGGGTCGGCATTGGCAGCAATAGAAAGTCATTTGGATGCTAATTAAAATTTGAAATTTCAAACGAAGTTGAGTTTATCTATTCATCATGAATCGAATTTAAAAGAAATTAATGTGTATATACAGAATATATATATATAGGGAGGATGGTGCAGAGTGTTAAACTTTTTAAATAAATTCACTTAATGGTCATAATTTTTAAATTAGACTTTCAGATATTAAATCAAAACTATATTTGAGAATTTGGGATGACTTTAAATTTTCATATTGTTGTTTAAATTTTTATGATTTGTAAGTTTTATACATTTTTTAATAAAATTATCTTCAATTCATGGGCCACAGCCCCCCCCCCCCCCCCCCCCCCCCCCCCCCCTTTTAATTTTTTTTTTTTTTTTTAAAAAAAAAATTTTTTTTTTTTTTTTTTTTTTTAATTAAAAATATTATATTAAAAAAAAAACCTCCTCCATTTTTTTTGAGGGGGGGGGGGGGGATAACCCCCCCCCCCCCCCAGCAGAAATCCGGCTACGCTATGGGCATGAGACAGGTATATAATTAACACCACTTGTCTTAAACATTTCTATACTATTACAACTTTTTCCATGTACAGCGGTTGTATAGAGTGTTATAAATTAATTTATGTCCACGACCACCTTGAGCAATCATATATTTGACTTCAATTTCGACTGATGATAAATAAAAATTCGTTCGAAAGTGAAATATTTATTAGAATCTAGAGGCTATATTATACTATTGATACCGCTGCCACATTACTGGAATTTATTTAACAAACAAGCCTGAAGATGATCCCTATATTCGATCGCATGTGTTTTTAAATTAAAATAATCGACTTGAAAAAATTTCTTTTTTTTTTTCTTTTCTTCACTGGTCATAAATCTCTCAATTTCAATATATATCAGAGAATAACTATTTGATATGAAGCTTGCTTCCTTTTCTATTTAAACAACTTTCATCCAATTCAAATTAAGAATGCCGTCATAGTCATATTTCATGTAAATTTATTCCTTCACTCATCTTATATTAAGAGATATAATACAACGATTACACACACTTATGTGGAAAAATAAACGTGTTAACTGTCGACGTTTCGGTCGCAAATCACGACCTTCCGCAGGACGATTAATTGTTAGAATACAAGATTAACACTATTTAATTATCATTGTAAATTATACAATATTTATTTAAACTAAGTGTATTAAGAGTGACTTGCTCGCTTAGGGCTTCTTACAATCAATGGGATGATAATTAAATATTATACTGTTAATCTTGTATTCTAACAATTAATCAACCTGAGGAGGAAGGACGTGATTTGCGACCGAAACGTCGACGGTTAACAATTAAATAAAAGTTTTTTATTTAATTCCTTGGCTGCATAGTCTCCTATACCCAATTCAAAGTCTACACTAGTTTATAGATAAAATTTAAAAATATAAATTTAATTTGAAAATTATTAGTTATAATTTTATTTTCGCTACACTTATTCAATCTTTGTAAAATATATTTTTTCTTTCTTTTTTCAGAATAAGAAGTATAAGCCTTTGGATTTGAGACCACGTAAGACACGTGCCCTTCGCAGAGCTTTAACCCCACACGAAAGGAAACTCAAAACCGCTAAAGAATTGAGAAAACGCAGAATTAATCCACCCAGGAAATACGCAGTTAAAGCTTAATTTTATTGTACTTGCAATATGTACATTTTCCAATAAAATACTTTAAATTATTTATTTTTATTTTATTAGTATTTTTTTTTCCCTATTAAAAAGTTGATCAATATTTTAATATATGTTAAGCTTAGTTAATCTAATTTTCTATTTCACGAATGAATAAAATCAGCAATGCGATGGTAGAGTTCCCTAATTAATAATAGAAGAAAGGGGTGAAATTGGATACCTTGATTTTAGCGTTAATAGACATGTCCAGCGTGGAAAAGATTTAAACTAAGGCCTATATTTTATTCAGGGGCGTATATAAGGGGGGGGCCGAAATTTTCCAAATGCAATGGGCCCCCCCCCCCCCCCCCCCGAAATGTTTGCTCGGCCCCGCAGCACGAAAATTTTGGTTCCGCAAAAGAGGAAATGTTCCGCGGGTGGCACATGAAAAAAAATTTTGGTTCTACGGGAGGCGTCCCTAAAAAGGTAAAATGATTTTAATCACGGAAGGGGAAAAAAATTTCCCGTAGGGCGGAAAAATTTGGTTCCGCGAAATCAAAATTTTTCGCAGAAAAATTTTTGAGATCAGGCCCCCCCTTTTAGAACTGCATCATTGTACAGTGAGGGACAATATTAAGTCCCACCCATGCGTTTTCTACTTGTGATTATTTCATTGTTTTTTATTAACATTAACATGATGAGAAATCAATAAACAATGAAATACAACTAGCTTGAAGTCTCTTCTTTTCCTCTCTACTTATCTTGATTGAACTACCAGCTATAATATAAGCCGGTATCTAGTTTAATTTATATTTTTTTTTTTTTTTGGAATGGGTGCATAAGGTCCGAAGACCTATAATGACCAATAGTCACATGCAGCCAGGAAGAAAATTAAAACAAAAGGGGAAACTCAACTGCGGGAACTGAGAAGATGCCTGTATAGGCCTATACATTATTTTATATAAATTATAAAGTTAATATACAAAACGCAATTTATAGCTGCGATGCTATAAATATATGAGGGTAGAAAAATGAGTGGAGCAGCTAGTTTTTTCTTTGCATATTTAATTCACACAACTGACGTTCCGACAATTTGTACCAGTGCTAGTTTGGAACACTGGGCAACCAGAAACTTGCCTGGTGAGGCGGTCACAAGCCAGAGCGACGATATTTGTAAATATGTTGATAGCTAGCTAATTAGGGTTTGTCAGCTTTTTTTACTTTCTCTTCGCTATACATGTATATATAGAGAAAGTATTGGATTCATGTCAAAAATTCGATGTCGAGATTTTGATGGATATACAAGTTTTAAGGTCCCCTAAGTCCAAAAAAAGTGGTTTTTGCAACATGGTCTGTCTGAGTTCAATTTGAATCAAGAAGGAATTAAACTAGTTTGAAATTTTATATTTCAGTTAGGCACCTCCCGGAGGTGTGAAAATAAGCTTTTAATAAAAATTGGCCAAAAAGTACTAATACTTTACTGATGTATTTTTTTTTTCGATTTTCTCAAAATTCGCTCCAACTATTTTGACAATCACATCAGATTATTTTTGTTTTTGCAAAGGTTTTGGAGGGGGCTCCGGCCTAATACCCCACTGTGGCCTTGGATAGCGAAAGAACTAGCCTTGTATTTGTCCCCTCCTCCCCGAGATAACCTTTTTTGACGCCACAATGGATATACATGATTTGAGGACCCCTGAATCCAAAAATGTGGTTTTCGCTACATGGTCTGTCTGTGTGTTCAATTTTAAGCATGAAGAAATTGAGCTAAGAGGCAGAAATTTTATATTTAAGTTAGACACCCTCTGGAGGGTGAAAAAGAGCTTTTGGTCAAAATCGGCCAAATAGTACTAGTACTTTGTGGCCGATTTTTCTGCTTATTTATTCTCTGTATCATCCCTGGAAAAAACCTAAATTTTCAAACAATTTTTATTCAAATCTCACCTCCTTGTAAACATCGATAAAGTTAAATGAAACAAAGAGAAGATTTTGCCTACCTTGATTTGAACTTCTAATAGAAAAAGGATGATAACCAGTAAAGGAGTCAAAGAGAATAAGGAATAAAAGGAAGGAATCCGCCATTCCTAAAATAAAGAATAACAATTAAAATTTACTTAATTGGATAAAAATATATATATTTTATTGGATGGAATGTTTTTATTTGATTTTTTAAATATTTCATATGATGACCACTGTTCCTGAAAGAAATTTCAAGTAGAAAAAATTTTAAAAAATATGTAAGGAAGGCTTTTAAACCAAATGAATGAATAAAATAAAATTAGACAAATTTTTTCTTAATATAATTATAATGTGCAGTGCCGCAACAAGGAGGGGGGAGGGGGGAAAGGGAGACGGCCCCGGAACCATGGACGTAGTCAGAAATCTTGTTAGGGGGAGGGACAACCCCTCGTTAGAGCGAGAGGGGAGGGGTTTGCAATTAATATATACATATATTATTTATTTAAATAAAAAAATGATTAAATTAATATAGTGAATTGGGGGGGGTTAAAAAAAAATTCCCAATGGGAAAAATATATATTTGTTTTTTGTTTTTTTCAACTTTTAGGACAAGCCAGGGGGAGGGGCAAAGGCCCACCCCCTGCCTACGCCCATGCCAGAAACATTAAAGGATATTAAGTATTTTTTCTTATTAGAAGAAATATATACCATGTTTTATTCAGTGACGACATTTGGTTGGGGGGGGGCAAATTTGAGTACCTATTTGTAAGTAAATTTTAAGAAAAAAATGTTTGACCCCTCCCCCCACCCACCTCCCAAGAAGAAAAAGTTGAAATGACGCCATTGGTATTATTTATCTAGAATCGTCGGCAACAGCGCTGGTTCTCGGGAGGGGGGGTGTTGGATTTAATTCAGAGGCGCCAGCATTTGGGGATGGCATTAAATATATAATATAATAGAATTTTTTTTGGTGAGGGTGGCGCAAGTTTTCCTTGGTGCGGTTCTAAGAATGAGTTTGTTTTGGATATATATATATATATATATATATAGATGAGAAAAGAAAAACAAATTTGGTTCTATTTTTCCTATCTAAACTTTTATTATTAAAATATCCGTTTTCCGAACATCCAATCAGAAAAGTCAAATGGAAGAAAGGCTTCCGGAGAAAGGATAAGCAACTACACAAGTTAATAATAAAGAATAAATTGAAAAAAAATCAAGTTTATTTTTTCTTTTCTCACTTTATTTCAACATACATAAATTTAAAAAATTCCCAAAAATACTTTATACCTCAAGTTGTTTATTTATTTTAATCGATTTCCTCTGGAAAAAGAATCTGAAAAAATTGGATAAGCTATTATTGACTGTTCCCTGAAACAAATTGTAAACAAATTAAAAGTCAATCCTATAAAGGGGTTACATTTCATTTCGAAACATCACCCCTTTAAATGATATTACTTGCTAGCGTTTGTTATAAAAACAAATCCTGAATTTACCTGGCTGATTGTTGATCTCCTTTTCATCCTAAAAAATTGCTGTAGATCAGCGGTCCCCAAACTAAAAATATTTAAATCAAAAAAAATAAATAAAAATAAAAGATTTAAAATTAATATCTTCTTCAATCGTGAAAGACTCGGGTTTTTAAATGAATATCCTAATTGTTTATTGTGTCGGGTTTGGGGACCCTTGTTGAAATAAAAAAAAAAAAAATATTAAATTTTTTAAGAATAAAATAGAGATAAGCAGATGAAAATATATATTTTTTTATTTCTGTACTCCTAATATTTCTTTTAAAAAACTAGATATGCGGCGAAGTAATCTCTTCTATATAAAGACAGTTAATTCAGAAATATTAATGACATTAATTATACAGAGTGTTTTCAAGATTTTTTAAAACCAATCCGTGAAAAACAATCAAGCTTTCTTAAAATTGAATTTACCTTTTCTTTCTTTTATGAAAATTTTTTTTGCTTTTAGTTAAAATTCAAAAATTCCAATCTTGAGTTCTTTTATATTCCTAAAATATATTTATTTTATTTGGTAGAAGTTTCTTTCTTTTACAAAGAACGTATCTTCAGAAAAATGAAAAAAAGCAGCCAACTAAAACATCGAATTAATTGTTCCTAGAAACCTTTCGAACACACCATTCATCGAGAAGAAAAGTCATAAGCTTAGTTAGAAATTTATCTATGTGTATTTAACAACATATGTTAATATAAATACATCTGGTTTATATGAATAAATTGAGGCGAAAACTAGGGATGGGTGACCCCGACCAATCAGGATGTGGAACGTCTCCCGGTAGCCATCTGTATATAATGTAATATGAAATTTGTATATAGTGCCGAAAGATTTAAAAAAAAATGAATACATTTTTTTTTTGTAAAGAATATACATTATAATGATAATTGGAAACCTTTAGAATTTGTTATTAACAATATATATTTTGTTATAAACGACTTTATATGAAGATTTCAAGCAGGTTTCAATTCAACTACGTTGATGACTTTATTAGGGCGAGGTGCATTTGACCAAGATTATTTAATCTGTTTTTGGTGACTGCCTTCAAAGATTTTTCAAAGTTACTCATCATAAGCCTTTTATTCTTTTCATTATTAATTCATCATCATAAAATAAATAAATTTATTCAACGTAAGAATTTAATTAAAAAAATAGTGATCCTTAAAAAAAAAAAGAAAAAAATTAACTTCTACTTATATAAAAAAGAAATCACCCTGTATATTATACTTAGTCGATATTTGATGTAAGAAAATTTCTGTTTCTCATCTGGTTAAAAATATTGATAAATGAGAATAAAAAATTTTCATTTGGTTATATAGACATTATATATTATATACCAGGGGTAGCCAAACTACGGCTCGCGAGCCACATGCGGCTCTTCGAAGGATTATTTGTGGCTCTCGATAAATTTTAATTTTTCGCAGCGCGAAAAAAATCTCGTTTTCCAAAAAAAAGATGCGGAAAAAATTTCGTTTTGCTAAAAAAAAAAAAAAAAAAAAAAAAGTAAAATGATTTCCACGAGAGGGCGAAAAATTTTCCACAGGGCGGCAAAAATTTCGCTTCCCTAAAAAAACAAGGGCAAAATGATTAACACGAGAGATGAAAAAATAATTTTCCGCAGGGCTGCAAAAATTTCGCTTTTTTTGCATACTTTTTAAATTCGAATTTAATTGTGGCTCGCGAAAATCTTGAAAAATGGCTCAGACTCTCAAGGAGCTTGGCCACCCCTGTTATATACATAAATAAAAAGCTTTTAAACAAATTCTCTAAAAGAATTTAATTTTTTTTTTTTTAATTTTTACTTAATAGTTAATTTCTCTGATAGTAAACTTATTTAATAGATTTTTATTTATTTTATTATATAAATATATATTTAGATAAATTAGCTATCGCATGCAAATTTATAAACTATTTATTGGAACTTTATAAGTAATTTGCCTGCGATTTTCCCTTATTAGGTTTTAGTTCTGAATTAACAATGTCATCAATATATAGAATTATATATTTTTAATTATAATAAGAGAAGAGGAAATGAAAAAAATATATTCCTTTTTTAAATATTTATTTTCATAAAATCTACTAGATTAAATAAAATTATTGAATCTAAAAAAAAAAATACAAAAATTTACAAATTAAAATCAAATACAGGAATCAAATAATTTCAAAATTTTTTAAATCCTCTTATCTCTATCTTAATACTATATTTATCCTAACAGATTATTTTTTAAATATTATATTATTATTGGTTAATATAATGAATAATATAAGAGATGCCTTTTACATCCCATTTAAGCTTTTTAAAGAAATTAAAGACAAATCAAAAATTAAGTAATTTTTTTTATTCTATTTTCTATTAAAAAGTTAAAATATGTTTAAAAATTCAAAAGGAAAAATTTTTCCTTAAAAAATAATCATTATTAAAAACATCTTATTAAATCTAAGACTTATATTTAAATATATATATATATCAGGTTAAATAAAATTTCAATGCCTTTATTTGGGCTAAAATTCTTAAAGAATTTAATATTTAAAATAAAAAATAAAATATATCAAATGATCATCTTTGATTTATTAAAGAGATCTGAACAAAATGGTAAAATCAAATATGATCAACATTTAAAATGTTAATTTAATTCAAACAATTGCTAATTGTTTTTTAAAGAGAATAAACCTAGAAATTTTATTTAACAAATAAATTTAGGAAAAATAAGATTATATATTCTCTGATTATTTAAAGAAATAAATTTATGCAAGTGATCTTCAAAAAACCTGAACACCCTCAATTACGATGTATATTAAATCAAAGAATATATATATATAGGTATATATTTATATAAATATATATATATATATATAAAATTAGTTAGCTTTTTTGAAGAAAAATCCAATTTATAAAAAAAATATATAGATATATATTGGATTTAATTTCATTTTAAAACAAAGTTGTCTAATGTTTTTGAGGAAGAGAATTAGTAAATATGATTATACTACCTAATAAAAAATTTGAATTCCATATAATGACAACTTTGTAAATTTTTATTAATTCCTTTATGAGGCGATTTTATTTTCTCAAAGAACAAAAAAAAAAAAAATGTTTTCAAGTAACATTCATTTTATATATAAATTGAGGACGATTTTATTTCTCAATTTTTCAATAATATTGTTCTTTGTGGAAATAATTTCGTCTTAAAAAAAAGTTGAAAAAAAACCTTAAAAAACTATCCAAAGAGATTTTATATATTATTTTCAAAATATTCTTTGAAATGAAATATATTTCAAAGAATAAAAAATGTATTTATTGGAAATTCTAACTTTTTTTTCAATAATAGATAAAATCTTAAAATGTTGAAATCTTAACAATTAGCACTTGTTAGGATTTTATTAACAAATAATTGCTTACCATATTACTGATTTTACCATTCTTTTTGAAATTTCTGATCTTGTTCTTGAGTTAGTAATAATATATATAAGTAAATATACATAAATAGATTTGGTTCAGATCTGCAAAAATAAAAAAGTTATGAGATTTTAATTATAATTTTAATATATTTATTTTAAGAATATAATATTATCGTATACCTGATAATATTTATTATAAGAGAAAATTAAACATCAATACACCTGATAGCTTATAAGGTGATTTCTAAATACTAAACTATTTTAAATTGGGTTAAGAAAAAGTTACTAAACATCTATTAATATATATATATAATTATATACATATATACGAATATATATATATATATGTATATATTTGAAATGAATATTTTATTCTATTAGATATTAATAATTTTTTTTTATTTTTTATATAATGTTAATTTATTTCTTCCTTCTTATCCTTTTTCCCATCTCCTGCTTCAGATTCGTTGCCCTCTTCAACACTGCTATTATCGCGTCTTCGTTTGCGATTAAATCGCTCTCGAGGAAACTTAGGTGGTGGCAAAGGATCCATACCAAGTACTTTATGTATTTGCCTAAAAGCAATCAACCGCAATGCAAGTTGAGCACTTGAAGTAATATCCTCTCGTTGTTGAGGCATCATGTCTCCTGCAGCATCCATAGGGTCTTTTTCGCATGGGTCTAGTATTCCTGGATTATCATTTACCAGTATTCCACTGGCAAGTGCTTCCATTACACGTCGAAGAGCATCACCAGGACTCAAAGCATGATTCGCCGAACTAATACTCTTTTCTACTAAAAGTTCCATAGGCCAGCTCATCAAAGGTGCCCATGTTGGATTTCTATTGCATAAATCCCGCAAAATACGAATTATCATAACACAACTCTGAAGTCCAGTAGCTCGAGCTTGAAACCATTTTGCATGTCTTAATGCAGCAAGAGCATCTAAACATTTTTGTTTATCTAAAACATCAACTGGATCTTTAGACTCAATCGGTTTTCCAGCAGTAGTCAATATTTGTTCACGAATAATTGGTGAGGTCAGAGTAATAGTGACTGTCAAATTTGGTTCCTTAACTCCTACCACCAAAATAGCAGCTTGATCAATATTCCGCTGTACTTTGTATTGATCATCAGCAGAAACTACTTGAAGCTGTTTTGGGAGATTGTCAGCAACTTTGTTTAAAAGAGAACGAGTTGGTTTTTCGGCACAAAGTACCACTAATTGAACTCCTGTCTCACCGTGTAAAAGGAGGCCTTTTGCTAACATTCCAACACGCATTACACCTTTCAATACACGTTGTGTTTGATCATCTTTCTCCCTATGAAATGAAAATAATTGGCCATCTCGGCCATCTTCTTTCTTTAAATCATCTTTTTTCTCACCTATAGCTGGAACTGCTGGCATGTTTGGTTTTGGAGGGGTGGTGCCTGTTTTTGGTGGGGCAGTTTCAGTTAAAAAGTCGGATACTAATTTTAGAGCCTTTTCAGTATGAGAAACGATCTTCTGCACTGCTTGAAGCTCTTCTTCTTTCGGATAAATTTCTGCATGTCGTGCTATTACATGGCGATCATCAGATGTGTCTGGACGGCGCATTGGCGGTGGGAAAAACATCAAAGGCGGTACTCCAGGAGGACCAAATGGACGTGGTGGGGGTGGACCTCGTGGATCACACCCATAACGTCGATACCATTCGACATATTCATATTCTTCTTCATAACGACAACGTTCTTCCCAATACATTCTTTCTTCATCTTCATCTCGACGACGCCAAAATTCATTTCTCATTTGTTGGCGGCGGAGTTTTTCTTCTTGTATTTTACGTTGTCGTAATGAAGGTTTAACATCTACCACCAATTCTGGATCAACTTTTTTCTTATATTGAAGCCGATGGCGACGCCCTTTCATATGCATTTCTTTTGCATTGGGATCATTAAACCGACATTCACATAATTTGCAATTAAAGCTAATTACTTTACCCTCTTCATTTTTAATTTCTTCAATATAATTTTGACCAACAGGTTTAACATCTTTATCTATAATCATATCAGATTCAGCATCTGCTTCTTTGGGTTCTTGTTTTACATCAGGAGTGCTAGCTGCAGTTGGTCCAATTGTGCCATGAGAACCTTCAACAAAGTTGACTTTTGGTACTGGAGTAACGGTCTTTTTAGGAGTCACTGTACCAGTAGTGGTTGGAGTTACAGTTTTTAAAGCGCTTCCAATCGTGTTGGCTTTTGGTGTAGAAGTAACAGCGCTTGTGTTCTTTGTTGCTTTGCCAACAACAACAGGATCAGTTGAAGGAATAGGTTTTCCCAATTTAGTATGCAATTTTAATACTTTTTGATGTTTGGTGCCGCGAATATGAGCTGCATATGCATCTTGACCAGTGCAAGATACGTCGCAAAGCTCGCATCTAAGAGCATTTCCACCCTGAGGATAATGAGTAGTTCCGGCTTTTTGAGCTGACTCTTTCTTCTTATGTTTCTGTCCCTCTAAATGTTCACGATAGGTCTGAGGACCGGCACAACTGATTTTACAGACATCACAATAGTGCAACTGCTGAGGTTTAGGGGGTTGCTTAGGTTTCATTTGTTTCATGCCACCTCCTGTAGCTCCAGCCATTGGCCTATTCTTGTATTCCTTCCAAGTATTGGCTGTTTTAGCGGTGGATGGAGTTTTATTAACAGTTGTAGTTTGAGCTTGTTGAGCTAAATAAGTGGTTGCTGCGTTGTAAACAGCAGCGTCGTAACCCGAATAAGTAGTATTGGATTGAGAAGTAGTTGTAGCTACCACAGCAGGTTTAGAAGTCTGAACTCCAGCAGGAGCAGTATAGCTGGTGGCGTAATTCGAAGCTTGAACTGCTTGAGTTGTATAAGCAGATGTATAATTGATTGCTTTTGGTGTAGTGGCGGCGGCAACTGTTACTTGTTGAGTAGTAGTTGCTGCTACTTGCTGATATTGTGGTGTAGTAGTGGTAGAGTAGGTAGCAACGCCTGGTGCGGGTGGCTGTGGTGGTTGTTGTTGGTAGTAAGATTTAGTGGTGTCGTATGTAGTTTGAACGGGCCTGCCGTAACCGTAGTCGTAGGTTGTCGGGGCAGGGGTGGCTCCAGGGGCAACAACAGCGTATGTTCCTGGGGTAGTATGAGTTGTGGCTGTCTGATAAGCAGTTTCGTAACCAGTAGTAGCCCTTTGGGCTGTGTAAGGTGCAGCAGCAGTAGGTGCGGCTGGAGCTACAGCATAACCGGGAGCTTGACCTGTTTGGTAAGTAGCTCCAGTTGCGCCATATTGAGTTCCTCCGTGGGTATAACCGAAATAATTATTGGCAGCCATCTGATTTAATTAACGTCGTTATTATGTAGTCAGAGACCTAAAAACAACAATAACAAATAAACAAAATATCTCTCAAATGAGAAGATAAAATATGAATAAAATTAATTTCAGGAAAATTAGCCATAGCAACAAAATTGTTTACAAATTCAATTAAAAATATTCAAAACAATTCAGAGATATTTTATTTATTTAATAAAAAACATGCCTTTTTTTTAATTTTCATTCGCAATTTTTATTTCTATAATTTTTAAATTAAATATCTTTAATTCAAATGATTCAAGATACTTGAAGAAAAATAAACATGTCTTGTTTATATACAAATTATTTTAATTCTTTGACCGTCCCTTGTTTTTACTTACGGAATATAAGTAAAATTCGAGCTAACGCTAGTCCTCCTAAGCGGTGAGATGAAATCTAATTTAAAACATCTCAGACAAAAGATCAATACATAAAAAATAATTTTATTAAAAATAGATGGATGGAATAAAACTAATATATAATAAAAAATAAATTTTTTTTTTTAATTGAAACAATGAAAAGATTGAATTTTTTGAATATATTCCATCCATTTTCAAAAGAAAATAATTATAAAAATATTTTTTTGGACCATACAACAAAAAACTCAAAAAATGGAAACAATAGATCTATTATTAAAATAATATATGATAAAAATAGCAAAATTGTTCTATTAATGGGGTCCTCCAATTCCTTCAAAATACCGAAATATCTGGACCAAATTACCTTAGCAACTAGGCTTTGTTTTTTATGCTAATAGTGAGGATCGAGCATTATTCCTTCCAAGTTGCCCAACAAAAAAAAAGTATATAAGATTTGAATTGTACTGTACTGTGCTACATAAACTGAAAGGCCTCATGATTAGTTGTTTTTTTTTTCCAGATAAAATTTATTTCAGTTAGTCAATTAATTGAAAATCATATTGGGAATCAATTGATTAAAATAAATATGTTCGGATAATAAAGATTATATCATTTAATTTATTTCATATTTATTTGTACGAGCCCAAGTTGAAATTAATTATCATCACAATATATAAATAAAAAAATAGTTAATAATATCGATAAGTTAATAATAATTGACTATATTTTCCAAAATTTTAGTTTTTTGAACTTGGTCCATTAAAAAAAACAAAAACAAATGAATTTTGCTTAAAATGATAATTTTTACCAAAGATTTATGATAATTTAATGTTTTTTTAATTTATCAGAAAAATTCCGATCTTTACTATTTTTTTAAATTAAAAAAAAAATTTTTATATAACTGAATTTTTTTCGGTAATATTCAATCTTTGGTATTTTTTATCTTTCATCAGATTATTAATATTTATCAGGGCGGCCAGAATAATTTAAATAAATACAAATATTTTCAGGGCTAGAAAAAACTAAATTTTTAAAGATTTTTTTATGCTGTATATTTAGTCAAAAAAATTAAATAATAATTATCCCAATGTGGTTAATTTTTATTTTCATATGAGTTATTCTAAAGTAGGTGAAAAAAATAATTGGTATCAATTTTAAGATTTCAAAATAAACAAGTAAAAAATCATTTAAATTTTTCTCAACACAATTTTTATTGCTTTGGCTTTTATTTTTATTATTAAATTATTAAATATAAATTAATTTTATATTTTGGGGAAATTAAAGTTATTGAGAATATCTTTTAGAATAACTTGTTAAAAAAAATGGAATTAACTCTGCTAATTTAAAGTTATATGTGATTTTTGGTGACTGGAATTCTATTAGTATTGCCCTTGTTCAAAATAATTTGTTTTTTCAACCCTGAATATTCAGCCGCCTATCAATAAATAATGTGCAGTTCTCACTATTAAGAATATTTTTATTAAATAAAAATATTTTTAATAACAAAATAGTTGAAGAATGCATTCAAAGCCACCCTGATTAAACAAAATTTGTTAAGCCCATATTCTTAGTGAATTATATACGTATTTCCAATAAAAAGAAATTTTCTAATTAAAAGATCAGAATATAAAAATAATTGTGTGATTTTTGGAGAATCGCTAATATTAAAAATCACAGTCAAACTTTGGTTTACAAAAAAGCTGATGTTAAAGTTTGAGGGTGATTCTAATATTACAATTTTTAAATAGCGCCACATGTTTTTTACTGATATAATAAATAGATTAAAGAAATTGAAATCTGGAGAGAATTCTTTTGGTAGTCTTATATTATGATGGCTTTTGCTTTTGAAATAAGACAAAAACTATCTTTTTTAAAAATTTCGTAATAAAAAGATAAGATGGTATATTAAATTGTTAATAATCTCTATTTCCTAATAAACAATGAAATTTTTAATTTAAAAGACAATTTCTCAATTAATAAAAAAATATTTTTAAATAACGAAATAGAATAAAATGTACAATATAATTTAGAGAAATTTTACTTAAATTTTCCAAACTCGATTGAAAAATCCCCAGAAGCACTTTGTTCATTTGTGAAATTTTTACAGTTGTCATAAATAATTTTTGTTTTAACTATGCTAATATTTATATAAAATATGTTTTAGCCACATGGAACCTTTTTTTAGTCGTGATTTAATGCAATTCACAAAGATTTGTACAATTTTCTTAATTTATGAATTGCATCAAATCCGCGTGCATGCAATTATTTAGAAGATATAATTTAATTTAAAAAATTAAAACTCAGTCTTTTTAATTTTTTTAATGTTAAAATAAACTATGATGATAGAATTTTTTAAATATTTTTTTCATGTTTGGAAAATGAAAACACTCAAAAACAATATTTTTATATTCTGACCATTTTAATTATAAAATTGATAATATATGTATATATATACCGGCAAATATATAAAAAGAATTACACAATATATATACATATATTGATTAATATATATTTATAAATTATATATACATATATATTAATATGAATTTATAAATTCAAAAAAGGAAAATTTAAAGAGATAAAATTTGTATGAAGCAAGCGTATCGCTTTTATACATTTTATAATGGCGGTCAACGAGTACAAGTGCAAATGAATAAAAGATTGGAGACGCCGGATTATGTATAATTAAATAAAATGAAATTTTTTTGTTAAAATCTCTATGGAATTTGTTTTAAATTGAACCAAAAATATTCTAATATAATAATATAAGCCTTATGAATTTAAAAGATATTTAAAAGTGGATAAAAATAATCGATGTAGGTTAAGACTGGCCTGTACATGTGCATGTGTGTGTGCGTCTATGTGGGAAGCTATAATTTAATTCATCTTTTACCAATTAAATATTGATTAAAAATAACTTTTAATAAAAATAAAAGAATTAAATAAGAAATTAGAAATTATTTAAATAAAGATAGTGAGAGAAAGAAAAAGAGAGAAATAATATCGATATACTCACTAACCGAAGCGGTTGGCATAACTCTTACAATCCATAACTCGAGCAAATTCAAATCCTAAATTTTAATTTATATATAGAAATATATAAATTAGAAATTATTCTTCGTTTTGGAAACGATTTTTTTATTTCTTGGAGTAAAATTATAAAACAAGAGTAAAAAAATTTGTCAAATGATATTCAACTCTGGTCAGCATCGATTTATAGAACGAGAGAGAATAAAATGGAGATGGTAAGGTATTGTAAAAAAATTAGTACCGCATTTTCGCCACTAGAGGGATATATATTTTATATATAAATTTATAAATTAATTTATCTAAAAATTAGATAATAAAGTAGTGAAAATTTTATTTTATTTATTTATTTATTCAGATGTTAGCTATTGAGGTATTTTTTTTTAATATGTAAGGAGCGATAAGGATTAATTTCTTTTAAAAAAAAATTACTACTAAAAGCTACTAATCTTATCATTGGAAACTTAGAATTACCCGGTTTTTTTAAATTTAGTTATTTTATGACTTTTTCACTATTTGTTTTTAATAAATGTTATTATAACTTGTATATATTATTTTTTAAACTTTTATTTCATATCATTCAAGAAAAAATGGGCTAATAAAATAAAAGGTAAAATCGATATTTTAACCATATATTTTATTAAAGATATTTTATTATTATTTACTTGAATAATAACTCCAGGAGCGTTTTCCCAATCATATAATCCTCAAATTTAATTACTTATATTACTTTTTTATTCTTTCAATTTCCTTGTATATATTCTTGTTATTATTATTAATATTAGTAAACAAGAATAATAATTTAATATAATTTTAGCATTTATAATGGAGAAAAATCCACAACCTAAAAAGAAAAGGAAAGTAACTGTCACTGAAACATCCACAGCATCGGCATGGGAAGACGCTTTATTAAAAAGTCAAATCAACGATGAAACATGGTCTTGTATTATAGCACTTTTTACGGAATCATCTATTACATTTCATCAGTAAGATTTAATTTGTAAAATACTATTTAATGGCTAATTTTCATATGACAGTAATTTTATAAAAAGAATCAACCTCTTGGGCATTCGAATAAACTAATTAAAACTTTTTTGATCAACCTATTTATATAATTCTTTTATGAATAAATGTATTAATGATAACAATTGTGAATGCCTAAATATCATAATTCTTTTATGACCAGGGGCTCCCTTCCCTGTTATGCATTGAAATTTTTCTGAATTATATTGGTAATCAGTAATTTTAGAAAAATAGGAACTGAACCTAAATAACCTCAGATGCCGAAAATGAAGTAGTATCATAGTTTTTGAAAAAGATTTAAACTTATTGATACAATATATAACTTGCCATTCCCAGGCCCAGCCCAAGAACTTTTTTTCTATAGTCATTTCATGATCGAAATGGCTCAAACCAGTACTCTATTCCATTAATTCTTACTAAATAATCAGTTTAAAGATACAGCTACAAACCAAATTTATAAAAATCATAAAATATTAAAACCGTGATAAATTTAAACATATTAATACTTTTGTTTTTCTTTTCAAGGTTTATTGAACATTTCGTTCTTGGGGCAGAAACATGCGCCCGACGACAAATTCGAAGTCTTACTAGCTCACAGCTCATGCGTAAAATAAAACAGACTAGTTTGGATCCAGAAAAGAACAAAAGAAAATTTTTGAGCTCCTCTCCTCCTATCTACTTAGAAGCAAAAAAAATGAAAAATCTTGATGCTCCGATGCTTGCTAGAGTAATCCTTATTCATATTTACTGATATTCTCCATATTATTCAATTATTGTTTTATCTTATCACAATGTTGATATACAAATTCATTATCATATCTATTTTGAAATTTTTAGACATCTAAAATCAACTTGAACGCAGATATATAATATGCCCTAATGTTTATTTATAAAACCTCCAGTCGATATGTCACAAAAAAAAATTATAGTAAAAAAATTGAAAATTGAGTGTTTAAAAGTGTTAGGATCATGGTTAGGATGATTTAGTTCCATTTTAAAACTTTATTTATTTTTTTTGTCAACAATAAGATTTTAATAAATAACTAATATTTAATGGTCATTCTGCAAACGTCGCGGGTTCGGACCCAGGCAGTCCGATGATTTTATTTAAGCCATTCGGATACCAGATGGCTTTAATAGAAATGCCTGAACCCTAATAGATAATATATATTACAACAGTTATCGTCAAAGTCTTAAATGGCCTAAGTTGCCGAAAAGACTGTGTGAATGTGTGTGTGAGTGTGAGTGTGAATGAGAAAAAAGAGTAAATGTTTAAAAAAAAAAAAAAAAAAAAAATGGTCATTCTAAATCACTAAATTAATTAATTCACTTCAGAAAAGAATTGACTAGCTTAATAAGCTACTACCACGTGATTAGGTTCCCGGACTCGTGAATAGCGATTGTTTATTAGTAAATTTAAAAAAAATGTTTTTTACTTTAAAATTTGTTTGGTCGGTCAAAAAGAAATGATGGTCTCGCCAGATGGCCTGGCACAATCTTCAGACAACACCGTGTTTTTTCATAAGTGCAAAATCGCGGTTGCTCATTCATAACATTAGCAGCATTCTCACCGTTAGAAAAGTCAACATTAGCATTCGTGGATGGGAGAATCAATTCAATTGGATACCAACATCTTCTTAGGGACAATTTATTGCCATATTTGAACCTCTTTATTTCTGCTCTTCTTAACTTTAATTCAGAAAAATACATCGGTTCATGTGTCTTTGAGCACAAAGAAGTGGCTTTCAAACCATAATATCTCCCTGTTAGGGAATGGCCACCGTACTTGCCCGATCTCAATCTCATTAAGGATCTCTAAAAGCAGCTCCGCGATGTTTACCGCGATAGTCGCCAGTTGTCCACTGTCGATCAGCGGAAAATCGCTATTCACGAGTCCTGGAAACTAATCACTTGGTAGCAGCTTATTAAACTAGACAATTCTCTTCTCAAGTGAATTATTTTAGTGATTAAGAGTGACGTAATGACCATTAAAATCTTATTGTTAATAAATAAAGTTTTAAAGTGGAACTAAATCACTTATAAACACTCAATTTTCAATTTTTTTACTATGACTTTTTTAAAATGCGACATATTTACGGGAGGTTTTATACATAAACATTATGGCATAATATTTATCTGCAAAAAAAATTCCATCCCGATCGGTACCGTATTAAATAAGTTATGAACAAAAAACCAAATGAAACTAAATCATCATCAATCAAGCACTTGTATATATATATATAGAGAAATACACACACAGAAACAAATCATGTTGAAAAAACCATTTTTTTGGACTCAGGGGACCTCAAAACGTGTATATCCATCAAATTCTTGACATCGAATTTTTCACTTTCTCTCTATATACAGTATATACATTTTGCCTGCTGGGATTCATAGTGGAGAAAGTCCAAAAATTCAATTTTTGAGCCAAGTCTAGCACATATATGCTTATAATATAATATAATAATTTACAATTTATAATTTTAGCTTATTAAATATGAGATACTTAAAATAAAGGAAGAAGATAAATTTCGAAAGGAAATGGATTTACAATTAGAGGAAGAAAAATTAAAAGAAATGCGAGCAATTGTGCCAGATACATGTCAAGATCTTTATGGAGGAGTAAATGCTACAAGAAAAAAAAAACCCCCAAGAAAAAAAGAAATGATCAAATTAGTTTAAAAAGCAAAGCACAAAAGAAAAAAGAGGGGAAAACAACGAAAAAGGTAAATAAAATATAAATATAAATTTCAAGGCACAATTGCTTTAATTAGATTTCAAATTAAATTTTTTAGAATTTATTTTCTGTTTGTAGAATATACAGGGTTTGGACAAAATAATAGGAACACCCGACATTAGACAATATTTATTTATTAATAATCTGTTGTTGAGCTACCATTTGCTTATAGATTTGTAATTTCGTAATTTTTACAGATCATTTGGGGGCTTTTGTGGGTACTCTAGGACTAATTTAAATTTTCAACTTCAAGGTCCCTGTGGTAATTTGGGGGGGGGGGGGGCAAAAACATTAAAATCTTTGGATCTTTTTCAGTTTTTTGCTTATATCTCGCAAACTAAGCATATTTTGTGAACCATAGTACAATAGAAAGTTGTAGAGCATTAAATTTGCTAAAATTTCGTTGATAAAACGACTAGACTTAATATTACCCAATTTTTAGTCGGACTGATGATGAGATAATAAATTTGTCTCGAAACGTTTCCGGGGTCGATAAGCATATAAAGGCTTTTTATTTGGCTGAACCTGCTCTTTCTCCAATCAACTAGAATCACAGCCACCATACTTCTATTCAAAAAAAAATAAAAACTGAAAAATGTCTTAAAATTTTGAGGTTTTTGTCCCCCCCCTCTCTCCCTCTCCTTTTTTCTTAGAACACGTTCCTCGAGGTCGAAAACTTAAAATAGACATCCTAGAGGACCCCCAAATAACCTGTAAAACAACACAAGCAAATGGTGGCTAAACACATTATTATTAAATATATATTGTTTATATGACTGGTGTTCATATTATTTTGTCTATCTCCTATATATGCAATCGTATTTTAGATATCTTAATATTCATGCCTCTTAATAATTTTAAAATGCAGAGGCGTACCGAGGCAGTTGGGGGCCTGGGGCGGCACTAGAAGAGGGGGCCTAATATTGAATTTTTTTTTTTTTTTTGGGGGGGGGTGCTCATCTTTAAATATCCTTCTCCATACACAAAAATATTTTTAAAATATCGTATATCCCTGAACCCCAAGGGCTCCGGGGCCTCTCAAAGAGAAATTTTCATTAAATTTTCTTTTTTTTTATAAATATGTGGGGGCCTATTCCGGCTCGGGGCCTGGGGCGGACCGCCCCCCACGCCCCCCCCCCCCCTCGGTACGCCACTGTAAAATGTCCTTTTTATTAATTTTCTGAAAATATTTTATACCTTCCTGAATTTTTTTTTACTTTCTCTTTATATATTAACATATATAGGTAACAGAAAGAATATTTTTTTTTTTAGAAAAGTGAAGAAGAGGAGGAAATAAAAGAAATTTTTACAAGGAAAATAACAAGAACAGATTTATTAAGGCGAGATCAATCTTTTCTTCGATATCCGGCAATTGAGGATCATCCCATCTCAGGATATGATCTCTACATCGCTTTATGTCATTTTGATAATGATCAATTGCCAATGGAATTAATCAAGATTGGTGTTCCTTTAACAGCTGTTGTTAAAATTTATTGTCCTATAAAAGATGATCTCACCTTATCTGCTTCAGCGGTTAGAATTTTAATATAGGCTTTAAAGAGATTTCATTATTTTTAACATTTCTTTAAATCAGGGATGGCCAACCCAAATAATCTTGCGAGCCACTTTGGAAATGCATCATAAAAAAATTTAAAAATCTGGTGTGACTGTCGCACAACATTAATCGAAAGTTGTGTTCTGGGCTTATTACACCAGATTTTTTAATAACATATATTTAATTGACATATATTTAGTTTCCGACAGTACGTTACATTCGAATTTCAAGATATAAAGTTTATAAGAATGGGAAATTATATTTAAAATGCAAGTTTGCAACTAAGGTGCTATGGGAAACTAAATATATCTCGGCCCAAAAAAATCTGGTGTGACAAGCACGGTGCACAGCTTTTTCTTACCCTTCGGTAAGAGAAAGTTGTGAACTGTGTGCCAGTCACACCAGATTTTTTTATTTTGCTTTATTGCACAACAATGTCGACGTTTCGACTGGTTCGCCGATTCTTCCGTCCTTCATCAGGACATGTGGTTTATTTGGCTCGAGCTTAGAGGATCTCTTGGCTGAGTGATGGTCATTCTTGAACCGGAAGTCAACTGACGAATGTTCGCACCTATATCAGGAGCTGTCAAGAGCTCATCTAAGCTTGAGGCAAACAAAACACATGTCCTGATGAAGATAATCGGCCGAAACGTCGACATTGTTTTGCAATAAAGGAAAATAAAAAATTGTTCGACTGGTTAGCCACCCATGCTTTAAATAATAGAATCATTAAATTAAAAAAAAATTTAATTATATCTTTAGAATATTTCTTGTTGCATGTGATAGATTATTGATTATTTTTAAAATACCGGTATTGTATTTATTATTTTTTTTTTAAGAAACGGCGATCAAAATCCTTATTTATGGAGTCACTTCAAAAACGCGACTTGCTTTTAAAAATGTTTTGGGAAGAAATTAGTGTACAATTCAATAAATCAGAAAATTTCACTTTACTTCAAGATTGTGCATTAATGAATTTCCAAGGTCCACCCTTTTGGTGTGATTTGTTCTCATCAATGCCTGATAAACCAGATCCTGAAATCTATGAATGTCTTTCACATGCTCTTTATGATATAGGTGATTTTACTCGATGGCATAGAAACTATTATCGACATATGAAAATTATCAAGGTAATTAACAAATTAAATATAAAAATATATATATATATATAAATCTATTAGTATTATAATAAATAATTATATAGATAATATATATATATATATATCTATATATATGAGAAGATAAGTTCTCTCGGGTTAAGACGCCTTGGTTGTTTCGGACGTTTCGGCTCACCTTTTGGAGAAATTTTCAAGAGTGTAGGATTAAGAGGTAATGCTAGAGGTGGGTTGTTGCAGTCTGGCTGGTCCCCAGATCTAGTCCGAGATTTGGATTTATTTCTGAGATTTAGAGGGAGGATGGTTGTGTGTAATCGGGTATGTGTTTAGTTTGGGTTCAGTTTACTCGTGATTTCCCGTATATTTACATATATAATAGGGTAGCACTTATTTACCAAACATAAAATTCTGAACGGTTCGCCCTCCAGATCATTCAATTATCACAAAAAAATAAGATTGCAATGATAAAAGCCTTCAAATTAAACGTTTAAACCGTGCCGAAATGCTAATGAAGTTTATTAGTATAAAGTGTATTTTAAACGATTTCCACAAAAAATTTAACTGATATATTTTTTAAAGAGCATCTAAAATATAGTTGATTTATGAATTTTAATCAAAATCGTTGAAGCGAATTTTGAGAAAATCGAAAAAAACTGAAAAAGTACATCAGTAAAGTAGCTACTAGTACTTTTTGGCTGAGGTTAAAATTTTAAATTTAAGTTAGGCATTTCTCCGGGACGTGACACGAAGCTTTTGAACAAAATCAGCCAAAAAATACAAGTTCTCTACTGATGTACTTTTTCAGTTTTTTTCGATTTTCTCAAAATTCGCTCCAACAATTTTGATTAAAATTCATAAATCAACTATTTTTTAGATGCTCTTTAAAAAATATATCAGTGAAATTTTTCGTGGAAATCGTTTGAAGTACACTTCTTCATTAGCATTTCGGCACGGTTTAAACGCTTAATTTGAAAGCTTTTACCATTGCAATCTTATTTTTTTTGTCATAATTGAATGATCTGGAGGCGAACGGTTCAGAATTTTAAGTTTGGTAAATAAGTTCCACTCTAATATATTTACCAGTATATGTATATATATTCTATATATAAGGTAACTTGGGGGAAGACGCCACACTTGAGGATTTTTCGATTAGTACGTTGAAAATAGAAATAATAAGATCATGAAAAAATACCCTTTATTGTCCAATATATTTTTTATATTATATTTTGTTTAATTTGATTTTTAGATTCCAAAAGTTAGAGTGCCAACTCCTCTTGGAAAAATATATATCTCCCAAACAGACTTGATTCCATCAGAATCTTTAACCATTGAAATTATTATACATGAAATGCTCATTCAGGTAATAATCTTTCTTCTTCAAATTGTTTTCATCATAATTTCAAATGAAAAATAAAATAAAAGGTTGAAGCAAATATTAAAGAAACTCAAGTTAGAGGAATGGAAGAAGGCGAAGAAGAGCATGAGACATACATAGAAGATATAAATCCACAATTGTGCGTTCAAAAATTAATCGAAGAACGGTTTAGAATACTAGGCGAATTATATGGGATTGATGATGAATCTATTAGGTCCAGAGAACAAGTACCTCAGGAACCTATCGCAATACTCTATCATGATAAGGTAAAAAATTGAACGATAACAATATATATATACAAATATATTAATACATTTTTTTCTCTATTTAAGGCCCTTCTGAGAAATTGGCATTTTGACATGCCCGAATTGGTTCTCTCCTGGATGACAGTATTATCATTAGCCTTGATGCCTTGGACTCGTCTCTGGCATAAAATTCCTCCCCTTACAAGCCCAGGACGAGCTAGGAACAAATGGCATTTGACTCAAATTGATGTAATTATAAAAACACGATAATAATTATTAAATATATTTTTTTTAATCTAGAGAAAATACACAAAATGAAAAGTATAATTAATTAATTAAAGATGAACTTTCATCACAGTTAGAATTGTATAATTTTAGAAAATAAATATTCTCTATTAACAAAATAGCATCAGGAATTAAGACTTAAAAAATCTGGTGTGACTGGTCGCACAGCACACAACTTTCTCTTACCTTCGGTAATCGAAAGTTGTACTGTATTTGTTCTTGTCTCACCAGATTTTTTGTGTCGACATATATTTCGTTTCCGCCGATATATTAAAATTCAAGATGTAAAATTTATAAGTATGGGAAAATATTTATATTTTGTTACCATGGCAACCATTTCTTCTATCTTTCCTATGAAGAACAAGAGTAAAGTGGTCTTCAGAATATTTCAATGGCAAAATGAGAATATACATTTGAAAGAGCATCTAAAAAATAATTGGTTTTATGAATTTTAAACAAAATCGTTGGAGCGAATTTGGAAAAATTCGAAAAAAACTGAAAAAATGCATCAGTAAGTACTAGTACTCTTTGGCCGATTTTGATTACAAGCTTCGTGTGAACAAAATTTTCCAAGAACGAAAATAGCTATGAGGATGAAATTTTATATTTAAGTTAGGCATGCACCTGAGGCGCAAAAATAAGCTTTTGGACAAAATCGGCCAAAATTACTGATGTACTTTTTTAGTTTTTTTTCGACTTTATCAAAATTTGCTCTAACAATTTTGATTAAAATTCAAAAATAAATTATTCTCATTTTGCCATTGAAATATTGTGAAGACCACTTTACTCTTGTACTCCATAAAAAAGATAGGAGAAATGGTTGCCATGGTAACAAAATATAAAGTTCACATATTTATATATTATACATCTTGAATTCTACATGTACTTACCGCCGGAAACTAAATATATGTCCACCCAAAAAATCTGGCGTGACAAGCACAGAACACAACTTTCATTTACCGAAGGTAAGAAAGAGAAAGTTGTGAGCCGTGCGACCAGTCACACCAGATTTTTCTAATGTACGGTATTTAATTTTATTTTTATTTCTAGAACAATCTCACTTGTGACAACAAGTCCTTTATTGAAATGATTCATTTACTTATTGCTGATAAACTTAGGTGCCCTATGAGAGAATGTCCTCTGAAAGATGAAACAAAATCGCCTGTTTATCCTAAAGGAATTGGCTTTGGATGGCCAGGGATAAATTTTACTGAGCCTCGGCCCTGGTTGATCCCAGGATATCTTCTTCCTACCAGTAATGAAGAAAAATATTGTGATCCAACTGATGATCTTTTAGCCTTATTCTCTCCATCAGATATATTTCAACTCAAAGTAATTTATGAAATAAGAAAAATTGAGTATTATTTTTAACAGTAATCATATATAACATGTTATATCTTATTTATATTTTTAAAGGAAAATTACATTAAATCAACCTCAAAATATCCGGAATATTTCGAAGAATTAACACCTACAACTTTGCTCCAATATTTAAATTTCTGTTTTCAAAAATTCTCCTGCGCTCATTATTATTACCATGCATTGACCGATTCGGTGATTTTGAAGATGCACAATGGTTACGATGAAAGAAGTTTTCATAAAGATTGCTGGGGTCAATATATTATTACTGTGATGCATTTTCGGGATTTTTTTTCATTTGTATTAGAGGAAGAATATCTTTGGCTTGAAGAACAAGAACGTTTATTTGAACAAAGATTAGAAAAAGAAAGAATAAGAGAAGAGCAAGAAAAATTAGCTAAACAGATAGAATTAGAATTAGCATTTGAATATGATAAAAATGTTGGCGAGATTTATTTCACAGATGAAGATTTAATTCTCAAGGGCAGCATTAAAGATATTGAAAGACAAGAGAAAATGGAAAAATTGGGAATTGATAAAGAGAGGCTATCAGAGGTTGATAATAAGAGTTTGATTTCTAAAAAGTCACCAGATAAAAAAGAAAATGTGAGGAGATCTTCCATAAAAAAAAAGAAGAGTCTAAAAACGGAAGAAAAAGTATTGATTGATGGATTTCATGTTGCCGGACCTGAGGACCCCTACTATCGAATCGGTTTCGATATCTCCATCAATCGCTTACAAATTAATGGCAAACTAGTAGAATATTTTTCTCCAGATGAATGCCGGGTAAGTGAAAGAAATACATTTCTTATTTTAATGCAGAACTCTGCGGCCAAAATTATTTTGTTATATAGCTTATATATATATATGGGCAATATTTTCAATATTTTTACTTTTCGACCACTTTTGTGGGGAGTGATCGTGGATTTTTCCCAAATATTAGTATATTGCCCTTCAAGTTGCCAATCTTCAGCCTTCAAACGGCTCCTGAATCAGAGAAAACGCCATTAGAATGCCCAATAAGGGTCATTTTTGCCCTATTTTCAAAGGCCGATATCTCAAAGACCAGTCAATCGATTTTAATTCAACAAGGGACTTTTTTTTTGTTATATCTTCTAGTTCTTAGAATAACATTTTCACAACCGCAAGTATTAAGGTCTCTTTTTGGGGACTAATTGAATGAGAAGAAAAATTGAAAAATTTGACCTTTTTAAATGACTGCCAAAATTGCACCAATTAGAACATTTTAGCCAATTTCGATAGCCAACATACAATATACTTACTAAAATTTGGGGAAAATCCACGGCCCCAACCCACAAAATGATCGAAAAGTAAAAATATTGCCCATATATTTTAGAGTGGTTCTTATTTATAGGTCATATTTTTTTTTAGAAATTTAATAGAGGGTACTAATAATATATAGATCGTATCTCTTATCGATTGCAAAAAAAAAATAATGCCTGCAAAATTTGAACTCATTTGTAAAACAGGAACACGTGGCTCATCGCCTTTGAACCTTGAGAATTTTCAAAATTTTCTTAAAACAAAGCATTTCCTTTGTTTTCGTCTACAAAGAACTAAATTAATTTCACATTCCAATAAAATTAGAAATTTATTAATTAGAATCTTTTATTGCTTAAAATTACCCTAAATAATACATAATAAATTAATAGAACTAATAAGAAAAAATAGATTTATAATCTTCTTCAATTTTAATTGCTTAAAGCCTTTGAACGTAACGTGTCAAAAAGGTCATTCAAACTATCTTTAAATTCTTGCTCGTCCTTGGGCCATAGCACAGTGGTAGAGTAATCGCTTCTTGTGCTAGGGGTCTAAATAATATAAATAATTTTTCCTTTCATGTGGAAAATATTATTCTTATATTATACTATATTTATTTATTTTTAGATATGTATTGAGACTCGCGAATGGTTTAGAGATGATCGTAAAGAAATGCATCTTTCAGTTAATAAATGTAGCAATATTCTTCATTTTAATTTCTTCATTGAAAATAATATATTAAAAGTTGAAAAGCCCTTTACTTTTCATTTTGAAACCAAAGAAGGTATACGAATTGGATTTTCAGAAAATATAGATTATGAAATTAGTGATTGCCATCAGGAATATGAAGAAAATGAATCGGATGAAGAGGGATCGGGTAGTAAATTGTATTATCATGTAAGTCACATGCTTTCTTTTAATAAATAAAAATAGAGTTATACTTGATAAATATATTTTTGAATTTTTAAAAATGTTCACAAAAATCCTATGAAATGTCTATCTTTATTTTATAATATATAAATGTCATTCTTCTTTATAACGTTTTTAAAATATAGGCCTATATAATTATATATCTAAACATTCTTTTAAGATAGAAAATAGCATTATCAATGAATGATTGATAAAACTCATTTCTTATATTAATAAAATGAACCAAAATAACAAAGGCCTGAAAAAAAGAAAAAATAACGATTCCTCAAAAATATTTATTTACTTTTTTCGCGAAATTTGAAATATCTACACACTGGAGAAAACGGGTCTAGTGGTGTAACGTTCTGTCCGACTCATTTTCAAATTACTAGTTTTTAGATAAAAATAGTAAGATAACAATTATGTGTAAAATTCATTGTGTTGAATTGCTTTAGATATTCAATTAGAAGAAAGGGAAGGTAGCCTTCCCGGGCACAGCAGCCATGTGAAATAAAAAGCGTTATATTCTGTTTCGGGTGCTAGTCGCACTCATCCTCAGGGCAAGCAAAATTGTTAAAATTTATTAAAAGTACATTGATAATCCGACAATTTTGCTTGCCCTGAGGATGAGTGCGACTAGCACCCGAAACGCTGGCAACAGAATATAAAGCTTTTTATTTCACATGGCTGCGGTTCCAGGGAAGACTCCCAACTTCTAACTAAATTATTAGTATTTTCTTTAATATCGGGAAAATCATTTCCATTGCTATTTATTTTTTCAGTTTAGAATGTCCTGGCCTACTGGATTGTACCTTCAAGTCAATCCTACCAAAATGAGTTCGAGGTTTCACGATCCATTTACTATCGTGCAACAATATCTACCAAAGCCTTCAAGTCCGCACCTGGGATCCATTCGAGAAGAGAAATGGCGAGTTCTGGTTCGCTCCGGTTATGTCTATCGTTTTATGAATGATGGCTCAGTGCAAATATTATGCCCCAACGGTACCATCTTTAATTGTCATTCATTTTACAATGATTCGTAAGTGAATTTCAAAAAGATAACATATCTTATCTTCTCTTATACTATTAAACGAGCAATGTATGTTTATTTGTAAGCACATCAATTCTCGAAAACGGCTCTAACAATTTTTTCAAATTTTAATAATATACTATTTCTGGTTCCAATATGAAATTGCGCTAGGTTTTATCTTTGAGATTCGGGTACTAGTACAGAGGCGTACTGAAGGGGAGGGGGAGCGGTCCGCCCCAGGCCCCGAGCCGGCATAGAATCCCAAATATTTGTCTTTGAAAGGGCTCTGGCCCCTCGGGGCTCAAGTAAAACGGAAAAATTTAAATTAAAAAATAATTTAATGAAAATCAGAGGTCCTGGCCCTTCGGGGTTCAAAGACATACGGTATTTTAAAAATATTTTTGTGTATTTAGGAGGGGGATATTTAAAAATGAGTTCCCCCCTCCCGATATACACCTCAGCTACAAAAAGACCGAGCCCCAGCTCGGCTGTCAACCCGGAATTACTGAATATTATATTAAATAGAAAAATTGTATTTCTCATTCTCTGGTATTTTTTTATATAGGGGCCTAGACTAAATATTATATATATATATATATATATAATATAAAGAAATGATGGTACAGTGAGCGCCACAATTAAGTCCCCACCTGATAGCTTTGGCCTTAAGTATATGTTATAGTATATGGTGTATATTGATCTAATTTTAATGACCGCAAAGATAAAACGTAAAATTTGGTACAGATGATTTATTTTACCTTTTCAAATATAAAATTATTTCACCATTTTCCATATACTATACCATATACTTAAAGCTAAAGCTATCAGGTGGGGACTTAATTGTGGCGCTCACTGTACCACCATTAATTGAATTTTAATTTTTTTTCTTTTTAAGACCTTTCAAAGCGGAATTTTTGCGATATTTAGATGAGAGAGAACAAAAACTATTAGAAAAACAACAACAACAACAAAAGTGCCAGAATAAAGAATTTATAGAAAATATAATACGACCATTCTATTCTCTTCCCACATTGTCTTCGACATCGCCAATAATATTGCATTCATATTTGTTCAGAAAAAAAGAAAGAGTCGATAAATTTACAGTAATAGAACCTGATGGATTAACATATTCCAAAAGACGAGATGAAATTATAGGAGAAGTTACCCAACTTCTAAATCGTAAATCGGTTGATTATCATGTAAGAAAGAAAACGATCAAATTAATTTATAATTTTTCATTCATCATTCATTCTTAGCCCTATTTCTTAGAGCAATTTTAAGATCTGAAGCGATTTAGACCCGGTTCTTTATTTATGTAACGCGATTTCAGCTTGCCTAAACTGTTTTATTTGTTAGAGTTGCAGTTCAGTTTAAGAGATTTCCCAAAAGGAAATGAACGATTGCAAAACAACTAGTACTTAGATCAAATGAATGCTAGTGCTAATACACGCATTTTTTTTAGAAAAATGAGGAATTTATACGGCGAGGCGATGGAACTGATATTCGACTTTGGGGTGATGATAATTCCCGTCTTGAAGTTACTTATCCTGATGGCACTCGGGTAACATCTTGGTATACAATCGAGAGCGAAGATTTAATAATTGATTTTTCCGAAATAGAAGAAACAATGCAAGAATTAAAGGAAGAATCATATGAAAATATTTCTGATGGAATGAGTAAAGTTCAAGTAAGATTTCAAATTTAATTTTAGCAAATTGGATTTTGGTTAAAAGATATAGAAAATTGGAAGAAACAAGTCTCTTGTGGGGCGGGGGCTAATTATTATTAAATTAGAATTCATCTTAATTTTTTTGTTATGATATATATTTATTCTTCTTCATTTTTCTAGGAAGAGGGTTTTGTTTCCCTCGCATATCATTGCCGAATTGAACATCCCTGTTTTGCTGGTGTTATCTATAACGGTGAAGACCTTTCGGCTAGGATTTTAACTCATCCGTCACATAATATTCAAGTTCATCTTTCTCAAGAAATAAATAATATAGAAATTGATTTGAACGATTTAATGGTACAAATTACACCTGATAATGTAATCTATATGCACTCACCGGTAGTGAAGAAACAGAATTTTATGGCAGGAGAAGATTCGAATATTTCCACGTCTACATACTCAATGTCCAATATGGATAATTCGTCAAATGAAATTACTTGTTGTACGGAAATTTTGTTTGATTTTTTAGAGGAAATTATCACTCCTAATACTGTAGGTATAATTCCTAAAAATCAAAATTTCTATGATTATATTAATATTGTAATTGGGGCTAGTGAGTAGTATCTAGGAAGGGTTGCAAAGCAGAGATTGACAGCCAAATTTTTTCTCTAAATATTTTATTGAACCGACGTTTCGGTCTCGATAGAGGCCTTCATCAGGACCAAATATGTGTCAAAAAAGTATATATATATTGCATTAGGTCTTGCAAGATCTCTCACCAAATATATATATATATATATTTCCTTGTTGGGCCCTGAAGATGGCCTCTATCGATACCGAAAAGTCAGCAATATTTAAAGAAAAAATTTGGTGGTTAGTCTCTGCTTTTGCAACCCTTCCTTGATTATATTATTTGTTTAAAAAATCTTTTATACACTATAAGACACTCGTTGTTCTAAAGCCTTTCTACAATTTTGAAAAATATATTTTTAAAAATAAATTATATTTTCCATTTAACTGTAGATAATATAAAATTATTAAAAACAATTATTGGGCCCCTTCAGATACAATTCAGATACAAAGCACTAAGTTTAGAGATTTAAAATCTAAAAGTGTACCGATTAGCAAGGCCTAAGCCAGATTTTTTTTTTGGAGAGGGGGTATAGAAGTATTGAGTACAAAACTATAAACAGGGTGCGGCGCGAGAACTTCCTTATTTTAAACAATGATAAAACAAAAATTTTGTATTGGATGTCATTTTAATTTTTTTTTTATACATTGTGGTATATTTAAATTTTTTTTCATTTTTTTAAAATGATATTTTGAAGGTGCACCGTTTTCAAAATTTTGAAAGAGTGGAAATCTCAAGTTTTGAACCGATTTGGCTAGCATTTCCGTGTCGGTCTTGGCGAAAGCATCACGAATTCTTCAGCTGAACCAGAGTTTTCTGACGATTGGTATACACCAAGCATATGAGATATACCCATAAAAAAAATCACAGGCTGATAAATCTGGCGAGTGCGCTGGCCACTCTAAATCATTCAGCGTTTTAGTTTTGAAAGTGGTCAGCGCGCTCGCCAGATTTATCACCCTGTGATTTTTTTAATGGGTATATCTCATATCCTTGGTGTATACCAATCGTCCGAAAACTCTGGATCATCTGAAGAACTCGTGATGCTATTGCCAAGACTGACACGGAAATGCTGGCCAAATTGGTCCAAAAATTCAGATTTCGACTCTTTCATTAGAACCAGTCAAGTTGAGCTACAGCAAAATCTAACATAACATTATTTATGATTTGTGTCTGAATTAATTCTTAAAAAGATTCCAAAACTTTTAGAAATTCTATAGGGACCGTGCGTCTAGACCTTTGCGCCAACTAGTGGCAATAATCTTAATTTGTTGGGGGTTTTGTTAAATATTTAACATGTGATTTATTTTTGAATAATTTTTAATAAAATATATTGAGATTATTTGAAGTTTGTCGACTTTAAGAAAAAATTGCTGTATCCGTGGCTGTAATAATACATCACTTCAGAAACCTGGAATGGATGTGAAAGTGAAATTTTATAAATTTCCAGATAGCCGCATGGAAAATAGCAAAACGTAAACAGTGGATAAAAACAGTAAAAATTATGACTAAGTCCAAAATTAATTACAAATATATTACATAATTAAAATGAATTTTGAGATTAAACTCGACGCATGTAATTAACTCATTTTGTTAACCAGGTTCTTAATATTTATGACATTTATTTCATAATAAAAACTTAACCTTAAAACTTTTTTTCGATTTCAGAGAAAATCCAAAAGACTGGGTACCAAATCAAAATTCGAGAATTTGTAGTAATACTCATTTTATAAACAACGAAAAATCGGAACATCCGTCTTATATTCCCTAGATTGTTCCTGGAAGCGAAAATATTTTTAAAAAATATACAATCCTTGTGACGTATCCGGCGATTAAAAATTCGTTAATTACTAAAAGCTGCTAGTACTAATAAATAATAAACTAATAAGTACTAATAAATCCTCTTTTGGTCACAAAAACCAATTCACCCCGGAAGAAGTAGATGAAACATTGCTTCTGTAAGGATACATATTGAACGAAAGAAGAACTTTAAAATTTTATCTAAAGTTCCAAATTCATTATTTCCTCATATTGATGAGAACTTGAATATAAAACGAATGATTTGGATTTAAATGTGACTTTGACGCTTATGACACTTTCAAAAGAATTTGTTTTTTCAACTACCGCATAGACATGATTTGAGTTGAATATTTTTTTCTCCTTTTCATCATTGTGGCCGCGTATAATATTACTGACAACTGGTTGAATCAGTATTTTATTATTTTTTCCATTTTTTAAAATATTTTATGTTGTTTGAAATGAATGTTTTCATTCCACAAAGTTTGGGAAAAGAACACTAGACAGCGCTTACTTAGGCTATAGTGCTGCCTCTATGTTTCACGCACGGTCCCTATTAAATCATGTTTTTTTTTTCCAAAAAGATTTTTTTATAGGTATAGTTATTTTCTATATATATTAGTAATTTAAAATTTAAATATGACTATATAATAAAATATATATATTTTACTTTAAGAAATTATGCCTAAATAAAGATTCGAACGGAATATTTTTTTTTAATTTTGATGGCTCATTTAATATCAATTACGAATTTGAAGAAGATAGTGAAGATATTGAGAAGCCTGACGAAAATGAAACAGAAACCGATGAAACTACGAATACATATAGTTCTCCCAAGGGTATTTATTAAAAATATTATAATATTGAATTAGGTACTAAGAGAAGAGTTAAGGGAGGGGGGGAGGGGGTATATACTAGGGTGGGTCATGTTGCCCAGAAGGGCCATTATGCATCCTTTGGGCGCTTAATTGTACTGAATTTGCCCCGTTTTCAGCCCCAGAGGAGGCATCTCTGTCCCTTCCAGAGGCATATAACTGGCATTTTCAGGCTAGAATGTCAGCTTTCATCGCAAGTGAGATTGCGTTATCCAAAAATATAACCCAACTAATGACAATTTTGGGATTTTCAGTCGAAATTTCGGAACTTTGAGGTAAAAATTCTCACAGAAGATATTGTCCCATTTGAAAAAAAAATTAATATCTGTAATGTCCATATGGGTGGGCCACTTTTGCCGAGTATTACATTTCGCTCCGAAAAAAAGTGGCAAAATACACCACCGCAGCCACTAATCTGTTTTTTCGTGTTTTTCATTTTCGATTATATTTAGCACCTAAAAAAACTTGTATAATGCAAGCTTGGTTGAGATTATTAGAATAATTAATAAAATTAAGTAAAAAATTAATATAAAATATTATTTATCCCACTTTTGTTTTCGGAAAAGCCGTGGCTCATTCAAGGAGAGATGGATTATGGTATAATAATGGTTTATAATATTTTAGATAAGGGAAAAAAAGCAAAAGTAGCTCTAATTTTAACATTCTTAAATCAAACGATGTCGATGAGAGAAGTGGCTGTTCAATAGTTAGATTACTAAGTAGAAAGAGAGGTTGTCAGCCAAACAGGAGAGCCTCTATCAAATAAAAATCAAAATCCAGAAGACGTTTCGGTTTTAATTACATAAAGCTATCATCAGTTCTTATGAGAATATTGGCAAACTTAAGGTATACATCATTGAGATGCAGATAGAGTTGTCATATATAAAAAAAAACATACAAAATTATATAAAATATAATATTTGATCAATTATATTATAAGGACATGAGCCAAAAATAAATACTTTTGCGTATTATCCGTTTTATTTGTAGATATTTCGATTCCAATGACATAGAATCATCCTCAGTACAATCAACAGATGTTTTGCAAATCGTTAACTCTTCCCATCCAATATGACAAAACAGCTGAGCATTCCATGAATGCAATTTTCATAATGATCAATATAATATATAATGATCAATATAAAATATAAATATATAATATAAAATTTTGTATATGTTTTTTTTTATATATGACAACTCTATCTGCATCTCAATGATATATACCTTAAGTTTGCCAATATTCTCATAAGAACTGATGATGGCTTTATGTAATTAAAACCGAAACGTCTTCTGGATTTTGATTTTTATTTGATAAAGGCCCTCCTGTTTGGCTGACATCCTTTCTTCCAACGTAGTAATCTACTTAAATCAAATATTAAAACTTTCTTGAGTGTGGAAGTGGCTGTGATTAATATCTTAAAAGAATGGAAGGAGGTAGCAGCCAGGAAGGAGCGTCTCCAAAACAATGTAACTCCCAGATATTCGCGACGTTTCGGTCCAAATTTATTTGACCATCATCAGGCAATCAGGAGTTGTCATATGTAAATTTGTATAAATATATTTAATCATATGTTGCTTCGGACTTGTTAATGACATTAACTTTTTAACTCTTTTAACAAATATTAAAACTATATAAGCTTAATATTTAAAACAACCCGGCCTAGTCTGTTTTGATTCGTTGCAGTAAGATTCTCCTTAGAAAAAAAAAATTTAAAACAACTTTAGGGAACTCACAGCTTCGGTCCTAAAATGAAATCGAACCGAAGTTGTGAGTTTATTAAAGTTGATTTAAATTTTTTCTAGGGCGGAGCCCCTGAAAGTTGTTTTCACTATTATTTTGTTTTAATATTTGATTTAAGAATGTTAAAATTGGAGCTATTTGAGCTCCATCTTTAAAGAACGACTATATTCTGACATTTCCCTCATTCTTCGGTCTCCCAAATATTGTTCAATGCTAAATATATACAAATATAAAATTTTAATGTTTCTCAATTCCAGAAGAAAGTTTAATAAAGAAAGAAAAACAACTAGTTGCAAAACCGCAATACCATTATCTCATAATGCAACGAAATCTATGTGGAATTGCATTTTTCAAAGATCAAGAAGTGATGAATCATATGCATGAAATTTGGAATCTGAAGCAGGTATCCATTTATTATTATATCCTTCTAAAATTTATACAGCACGGATTTGAGTCCCTCTTGTCATAAAGAATTGTTAAACTTTGCTAAGTCACCCCTCCTGGGGTAAGAAAATAGAAGATAACCCTCAGAAAAAGGCACAAAAGGCCCTAAGACATCACATTAAATGAAACTCTTCACCAAAATTATATACAAATCAATAATCAATAAATCCTCTGGCCCTTGAAATCCTGACAATGTTGGATTCTTTTCCTGAGCAAGAAGTTATATTATATTTAAATATATAATATAATGCAGACAAGAGTTATCATCTATATTCTTTAATATTTATTTTTAAGGCTGTGATTTTAGAATCTGAAGAAAATGTTGTCACCATGCGCCCTTTATATGAAGACTGGTCTCATTCATGGCTTATTCCTTATATTCCTAATCAAACTATCACAATAGAAAGAGAGGTAAAAAATTGTAGGCTATATTGTATATTATTTAAAAAAAAATTAAAATTGTTATTTTTTAGACCTCGTATTGTTTGAAATTATTCAGTCCTTATTCGTTAAAATCCGCACCTAAGGATTTAGAAACTCCTAGAGAACCGAATATTCTCATTGCACGCTTCTTCACTCTCCTGGATATTCGGCTTTTTGAAGATCTACTTCGAGCAATTGATGCAGTTTTAGGAGAAGGCCAATCTCAAATGGAGCAACTTAAATGTCCCAAGGTATTTTATAATATATTTATATTTATGTTTTTAGTTATTTTCAATGTCTGTCATCCAGTCAAAGAAATCACAAACATACTTCTCTTTTAATCAATTTCTAAATTTATTAAATTGTATATTTTGGAGTTTCTTCGATATAATTGCCTGGTTCTTGATGACAGGAATTTAAGAAAAATCAAGTTTTCTATTCCCGATCTTTTATTACCTGAATAGAAAATTTTGATTTTCCTAAATTTCTCTCATAAATAACCAGCTAATGATATCCAAGAATCTTCCAAATATACAATTGAATATTTCTACGACTTGAACTGTTTCTCGAAAACTGAGAGTTTAGTTCTCCAGGCAAATTATTAAATTAAGTTAATAAAAAAAAAAGCTCTGAATAAATAAATTAATTTTGCTAACGCAGATCTCAAAATCACACTCAGAAGCTGCACTCCTAGCTCATCAGATTCGTGAAGCAATTTTAGGTGCCGGTGAATGGGACCTTGGAAAACTCTACTGGGAGGCTAATCGCCTTCCTCGTCCAGGATATCGACCACCAGTCAAAGCTGAGCCGTGTAAATCGCGACATATCAAAGAATTTCTGGCAGAACGCGAGACAAATCGACAGCTTGAAGAATGGTACCGTGAAGCTCTTCGCAAACAGGCTGTGCCACCCTATTTTAAGAACATCACAGGTTCAACGTTCCTAATGGTAATGGATTTGATAAGTAAAGCAATGGAGGAGGCAGACGAAGAAAAGGAGAGAATGTTAGCAGCTGAAAAATATGAACAAGACGTTAATTTTGTCATCAATTGCCTTGAAATGGTCATAGAACATGTAAGTATAAATAATAATACATGTAAAATGAAATAATTTTTTTTATTGCTTTAGGATTCAAACATTGAATTTTATTATACATAATTCCTATTATGTTTTAGGCTATTGAGAGTGTTGAATATCGAAAAATCAGCAGAGAAGAACGTTTGTTTCATCATGTGGTTCGCATGCTGGATTCATATATAAATTTATTATTATCAAAATTAACGATGAGTCCAGAATCGAAAAGAGTGCAAGTTAATCTAAGCGAGAGCGATTTTATGTATGACTTTGAAAGTAACTAATTAGAACAAATAAAATCTAGTTGAATAATATATTTGTTTATCTTACAATTCAAGAATTCTATCTACCAGGGCCAGAGGTTATTCTGAATTTTTATATAAACCTCATATTTGTTAGAAACTAGACTTTGAAAAATAATGATTATTCTGCTTTTCTAAAGACAAGCCTGACGAAAAATATTTATCAATTTAAAAGTAATCAGTGTTATTTCTTTAAATGTATCAATAGTAGTTCTCTTTTCTTTACAATCAGCTTTTTATGTAACAAAACGGATAGACATACTCGTAAATCTATAATTTTATAAAATAAGAAACAACTTAGTTTACTACACCTATATTTTCATCTAAAGTTTTAAAAATGTCAATTCTAACCACTTTAATAGGAATATACATGAAGAAGAAATGTGTTTTTTATCCTGCATTAAGTTTTCAGATTCAGAAATTCAGGTATCAACAATGAAAACAGTTAATTTTCACAAATCATAGATGCAACCGAAACCTTGGTGATGTTTTTATTTTTTATGCTGCCTAATCTTTAATATATTAAATATTCATGGACGTAACTAGAAGAGTCTGCCTCCCTCCACCCCCCACCCCAAGAAAAATTGAGACACTATGGGCCACTTGCAGGCCCCCAGGAGCATGGCTTGTCCCATGACCCCCCCCCCCCCAGCAAATTTCCCTAGTTATGCCCATGTAAATAGTTTCTATTACCAAAAAATAATTATTCAAATTATACATCCATTTTCAAGCGAGAGTTGTTTGAGAGGGACCAGATATTGTCAGAATAATTAAATTGCGAAACAAAATTCTTACAACATGGGATCTCCACTTCATCTCCAAGGTACAGGTAAGGATGAATTAAAGTAATAATGAAAATCTAAAGATTAGGTAGATGGCTGACTAACAGATTAGAACTGTGTGAAAGGACGGAAGGAAGTCAGCCAGTAGGGTAGTTATACCAATATGTGCATTGTTTAGGCTTTAATTAAATATGTCCTAGCCCCATCAAAAGATCCCTGAAATTATTTTTATTATTTTTCTTAGTTATTAAATAAATAGATTTGGAAATTCACTCAATAGAGAGAAATATTAAGATGATAAAAAATCTGGTGTTACTGGTCGCACAGGACACAACTTTCTGTTACCTTCGGAAATCGAAAGTTGTGTTCTGTGCTTGTCACATCAGATTTTTTGTGTCGACATATGATTAGTTTCCGACAGTACGATACATTCGAATTTCAAGATGTGAAATTTATAAGTATGGAAAAATATTTATATTTTGTTACCATGGCAACCATTTCTCCTATCTTTCCTATGAAGTTCAAGAGTAAAGTGGCCTTCAGAAGATTTCAATGGCAAAATGAGAATATACAATTTAAAGAGCATCTAAAAAATAATTTATTTTTGAATTTTAATCAAAATCGTTGGAGCGAATTTTGAGTAAATCGGAAAAAGTGCATCAGTAAAGTACTAGTATTCTTTAATCAATTTTGTTCAAAAGCTTCCAATACAAAATTTCAACCTCCTAGCTCTTTTCGTTCTTGAGATATTTTGTTCACACACACAGACAGACATACCATGTTGCGAAAACCACTTTTTTGGATTCAGAGGACCTTAAAAGGTGTATATAAATCAAGATCTCGACATCGAATTTTTGACATGAATCCAATACCTTCTCTCTATATATATATCTCTTAACATATATATATATATATAGGTAAGAAAAAGTAAAAAAAAAAAAAATTGTTAGATTCTCAATCAAATTTTGTTTGGTATAGGATTTATAATATTCTCATAGTTCCCTTCTCTTTAATTCGTCCTTGGAGAGAAGGGAGGGAAGGGGAAGGGATTTGAGTTTGGGAGAGAGATGCTAATTTGTGTTGGCCAGGTCGTATATTCAAATGATTCTCACTCAAATCATCCGACACCTCGAGAGATTCTCATAGCCAAGTGTTTCGGAAAATTCGGATATTATTTATTTAATAATACATATTAGATCTCTACTAAAAATTAAAATTATTTTAAATTTATGATTTAAAATTATATGAATATTGTATTGTATCAAAATTTGCTTATTTTGAGCTATATGCTAGAATAATATTAAATAAAAAAAAAAAAAATTTTCATCACGACCTATCTTGAAAAACATGCTAGCTGTCAGGTCTCTAGGAACCCTAAATTTAACTTTTTTATACCATCTTAATATTTTATGCTCGAGCGCACCCGTTTAACGAAAACGTCAGAAAAAAATATTTTTTAGATGGGGATTAATTATTATAAGACATTATAAGCAGATCAGAAAATATTAAAATCACTTTAAAAATATTTTAAAAATTTTTTTTGTTTTTGGCAGGATTTTATTAAGGAGGGGGGGGCACAATGGGAGTAATAATGATTTAGTTAAGGTTGATTAAAATTATATTTGATATAGTATTGGTACTGGGTAGGCAGCCAGGATTAGAAATAAAACACAAAATTTTATCTCATTCTGCTCGTCGAGCAGAATGAGATAAAATTTTGTGTTTTATTTCTAATCCTGGCTGCCTACCCAGTACCAATACTATACACAGTCTCCAGCCAAAGAAAATATTATCTTATATTTGATATTTTTTTAGATAACAAACATTTCCCGTTTTACGCCGGCCATTCACGATCGCTCCATCCGTCCAAATGGAGCGATGTCACTCCAAAAACTGACCGTGAGTGGGGAAAAACAAATGAATGTCGTGTAATGAATGGATGACATCCATTTGGAGTGATCGTGAATGGCCGGCTTTATACACATATTTTCTAAGCAAAAACATTAACTTTTATTTTTCCAAGTAAAAATGTTTTTTAGCATCTGAAAACAACATTAATTCATTTTAACACTTCTTTGCCTCAAATAGCTATTCTGTAAACCAGCGGTTCCCAACCCTAGGGCCGCGGCCCAGTTGTGGGCTGCAGACAGACTTTTAAGAAAAGATAAAAATTATATATACCTATTTATATAAAATTATATATGTATATAACACTGGGCCTCAGTTTTTTTTTTTACGGAAAAAGTGAGCCGCACATCAAAAAAGGGTTGGGAACCACTGCTGTAAACAAAAACTTTAAAGCCAAAGCGTTAACATTTAGCAAATAGTGTTAAAAATTAATGTTATTCACAATGGATGCCTTTAATATTTTAACGTCGTATTTAAAATAAAAATGGCGTCTTAACCAAAAAAGTAAGATTATGATTTTGATAGCTTTGAAATAAAAGCAACATGATAATGTCGCTGTTAAAACTTTGTTTAGAGCAGTGGATTCCAACCTTTTTTGATGTGCGGCCCACTTTTTCCGTAAAAAAAAAACGCTGAGGCCCTATATATAGACTTATATATACTGTATATAATTTTTATCATTCCTTAGACATCCGCGGCCCAGTTCCAATCATCCCTCGGCCCACAACTGGGCCGCGGCTCACGAGTTGGGAACAGCTGGTTTAGAGAATAACATTTTTTAAAGCTGATTGTTTTTTACATTACTTTTTAACACTCATTTGTTGATTTTAAATTTTAACATCTCTTTTTAGAGAATAGATCTGATAGAGAGACAGATATATTTTTGGGGCACAGCTTTTTTTATTCTAAGGAATCTCAAAAAGTGTATTTTTTCCATTATAATCTCGACATTGATACTTTCTCCCTTTATATAGACAAAAAAATTATCCATTTTCAGATCTCATGAAAAGTTTTGATAGTAGATATACATTTTTTTTCATATATAAAGTTCTTTTCAGACGCAATGGAATTAATTAATCTAATTGAGATGATAATTGGAATAAATATCCTTTTTTTTATACAACAGGAAACAACACTTGCTGTTGTTTTTGTTGCAGAAGTGTCTGGGGTTGCAAGAGAGATGAAAGAGAAAGAGAGAGGCTGAGGTGACGTCATCGACCTTGTATCTCCTCTGTCCCTGTGTCTGTGTGGCCCTGGATGCTCCCAACATTTCACTCATCATCGCCATCGTCGCCATCCCATCTCGTCATTGAGTCTCTGGCTTTACACCGACGAGGACGATGCTCTCTATACAGGTAAGCACGCTACTCACTTATTGCCTCTCTCTTTCTAACTTAGGAAAAAAAGATTGATTTATTTGGATTCGGGCCAATTCTCGGTTGATTGTCCCCGAACTAAAAAGACCACCCGGTAATTGAAAGTATTATTTAATATAGGAAAACAAATCAAATCGAAAAGTCATTGCCGTTGAAAAGACTTGTATAATTGAATAAAGAAATTGTTGGGGGAGGGGAATAAGGGATTATTAAGTTTATTATAAAATTGTTTTTATTTTAAAAAATGTTTCAGTATTCCAAATTAGATATGCTCAATAAAGAAGTTTGAATAAATGTATTTACTATTAATAAAATATTATGGATTTTCATATTAAATTAATATTTTGTGTGAGTTTTTGAATGATAGATGTTAAAAAAAAGTTCATCTTATAGAGTGTAGGCTATACTGTATATTTAAGTAATTAAAAAAAGTAAATGGTAGATTTATTTATATAACATGCAAAAAAAAAATATTAAAATGTTTACTTTTTTTTTACCAGCTTAAATATTTCTTCATTTCAATAGTCAATGGTTTTACTGTTTATTTCCATATTTATCAAAATTTATAAATGAATGAATTAATATAAATTTTTTTTTTTATAAAATTTCATTTTTATTTAATGATGCATTACTAATCGTGTTGGGCCGAAGTCGAAAATGTTCTTGGTTTTTAAGCAATGCAATAAATCAAAATATAAATATATGAAGATCTCAGCAACCTGCAAAATTCATATATAGAATAAATAATAATATTAAATATGGATAAAAATATATATAAATTTTCGAATACATTTTTAAAAATGGAACAGAAGCTCAAAAAAATTGAACCTGAAAATAGTGGGTTATTATGTCTTAGGGCCGGTTTCTTTATCCATGGTTAAGTAGCTGGCCCTTAGTTAATGCGACTTGGCCTTGTATTAAAGAAATTCCTCTAAGTAACTCTTATTATAAAATATATCTCATCATTTTATTATTATAAGAAATAGAATCAAAAGGAAAATAAAACAAATATTTCTCTTTCTTTTCATATTAAAATCATGAGATATGGTATGATTTCTCTTATGTCGGTTATTCAAGGGCTATTCTTGGCCATGGATGAAGGAACTGGTCCTTAGAGTTTGAAAACAAAGTAAAATATTAACTAGGTAGAGCTGTGTTTCAAAAGAGATGGATTTTTTTTTTTTTTTTTTTAACGCTCAAATAGACTGTAAATAAGCCAGTCAATATATCGTTTAAGATAACAAATTTGCGAGATAAGTTCGTGTTCAATTGGGCAAAAATTGCGCCCCCTGGAGTCAAACCAGGACCTCCACCCTTTCGCAGCGGGCGGACTACCTTTATTCTAGGTCGCCGGCCCAATCTTGATTACGAAAAAATTGCGCTCCCTGGTAAAATATTAATGATAAACACAATAGATTCGAATATTCATGATATCCCTATTAAGAAAGTTTACAGATCGAGAACGCAATTAATAAGCAGGATGGGGATTATTCCTAAAATAAAAACTATTCGGGAATGATTGTCCATTAATAGAAGGAATTTTGTTAAAAATGGAATGATTAATAGATACGAAGACTGGCAGTTGGGAGGGGGGGGGGGGGGGGGGGGGGGGAGAGAGAAAGAAAACGTAGAATACCTTTCGGTGTTATTAAGATTTAAGTTACTTTATTTATAATAATTAGCACATGGTCATAAAAAAAGTTTGGTCTCACTGTCAAAATTATAAACGTTAAAAATTGGCATATTTTCCAGGAATTTTGAGAAATTTATTTGTTGATAAAAATAGTTATCAATCATTTGTAAGAAAAATACTAGGAACAATTTCCTCAAAGATTAAGCAGAATGCCATTATCTATTTTGATTAATTTTACAGAATTTTAAACTCATTAAAAAGGCAAGAAACGGAAAATTTATCAAGACAGATAGGCAAACTATAATTTTTCGGTACCCTGTTTTATAACCATCCTATCTACTTATTATATATTTAATGATAAATAAAACGGGATTTGAATTCAACCAAAAGCGAAAACAAGAAATTGATTGATCCTATTTTATTATTATACTTAAATAAAAATTTTCCATACCCCAGTGGGCTGGGGATTTTTTTTTAGAGCAACTTAAATATTTCAATATAATATATGGGTAATTCCACACCAAAACAACATGGCACTACATGGACCCATTTCAGATTCAAAAATGCCATCCAAATGCTGATTCCTCATGGCAAACTGATGATAAGTTGATAGAAAGAAAAAAATTTTTATGTACATTGCGGCCGTAAAACTCAAAATTAAAATTTCACTCATTTTCAACGTCCCAGAGTACAATTTTGGAAATTTGTTTACAGTTTGAATAGTTTGATGAAAAAAATTGGTTTCAAGCACTATTCCTAAGGGAAATTGACCGTAGAATCCAAAAATCACCGAAAAACCCGAAAATTTTCACCTCTAATAAGAGAAATTTACGAATCTGTGATTTTTAAGATGTTTTTTTCATTAAATTATTCCCGAAAAACATATATTTTTAAAATTACTTTTCCATGCTTAAGTTACTCTAAAACATGTGTACTTTGATGGGGTTTAAATATTTTTTTGGGGAAAGCATGTTTAGTAGGTCAAAATTGAGAAAATTCAAAAAACATGTTTTTTGTGATTTTGACTTCTGCATTCTTTATTAATTTTTATATGTTGCCTATAAGTGTACGACTTTTTGAGTAATACCATTTTATTCTCCATTAAATTCTGTATAATTAAGAAAAAAAACGTACCAATCCAATGATCTGGGACAATGTTACAACTCTTTAATAGTTCAAATTCACTTAAAGTCATCTCAAAATGTTTTAGTTTTTCATTTTCGTAAAAAGAAACAATTATAGTTTTGGGAAATAGTTCAAACAAGTTTTAAAATGAAAGACCAGCATAAATTTTAAGTTTTTTTTTATTGATAAGATCGTATGCCAAACAATAATTCGTATCGGTGCTCACTTTTTTGCATTGAATGATGAGACTATTTTTTGGAACAAATTCATGAAAATTGCGTGTCCCAGGTACGGTGAATGCTTTACTAGCTCCTATGCCTCGGATTGCATCAACATCTTTTTTCCAAACGACTTCGCATTGTATATTTCCGATCCGTTGTTTGCAGAACTCCAGCAATTTTTCGACATCAAGAATTTGTTCGTTGTACGGTCGTCGCAAACTTTCGTTTCTTGCTTCTCGCTTTATCGTTCCTCCGATTCCGTCGCATGGTGACTTGCCATGTGATGTCGCGAAAAACGAGCAGGTGGCGCTGAGTCCATATTTGGCGAGGTGTTCGCATAAGTACATGAAATTGTTGCAGTTTTTGTACTGACCTGGACATCCATCGCTGAAATAAGTAATGTACGTGTTGTCGACCGTACAACGAACAAATTCTTGATGTCGAAAAATTGCTGGAGTTCTGCAAACAACGGATCGGAAATATACAATGCGAAGTCGTTTGGAAAAAAGATGTTGATGCAATCCGAGGCATAGGAGCTAGTAAAGCATTCACCGTACCTGGGACACGCAATTTTCATGAATTTGTTCCAAAAAATAGTCTCATCATTCAATGCAAAAAAGTGAGCACCGATACGAATTATTGTTTGGCATACGATCTTATCAATAAAAAAAACTTAAAATTTATGCTGGTCTTTCATTTTAAAACTTGTTTGAACTATTTCCCAAAACTATAATTGTTTCTTTTTACGAAAATGAAAAACTAAAACATTTTGAGATGACTTTAAGTGAATTTGAACTATTAAAGAGTTGTAACATTGTCCCAGATCATTGGATTGGTACGTTTTTTTTCTTAATTATACAGAATTTAATGGAGAATAAAATGGTATTACTCAAAAAGTCGTACACTTATAGGCAACATATAAAAATTAATAAAGAATGCAGAAGTCAAAATCACAAAAAACATGTTTTTTGAATTTTCTCAATTTTGACCTACTAAACATGCTTTCCCCAAAAAAATATTTAAACCCCATCAAAGTACACATGTTTTAGAGTAACTTAAGCATGGAAAAGTAATTTTAAAAATATATGTTTTTCGGGAATAATTTAATGAAAAAAACACCTTAAAAATCACAGATTCGTAAATTTCTCTTATTAGAGGTGAAAATTTTCGGGTTTTTCGGTGATTTTTGGATTCTACGGTCAATTTCCCTTAGGAATAGTGCTTGAAACCAATTTTTTTCATCAAACTATTCAAACTGTAAACAAATTTCCAAAATTGTACTCTGGGACGTTGAAAATGAGTGAAATTTTAATTTTGAGTTTTACGGCCGCAATGTACATAAAAATTTTTTCTTTCTATCAACTTATCATCAGTTTGCCATGAGGAATCAGCATTTGGATGGCATTTTTGAATCTGAAATGGGTCCATGTAGTGCCATGTTGTTTTGGTGTGGAATTACCCATATAAAAAATTTCAAATTTTCAGCTCATATTACTTAAATTTCTCTGACAGACGGACGAATATTCAAGTATCTAAAGATTCTGAATGTGTGGGGCAGACTGATGAATTATTGGTGAGATGGGTGTTAATAAAAACTCAGGCTTTAATATATATATCCAATTGAGTTTTTATTAACATTATCAATATCGCAAAATACAAATCACGAAATTAAAACGAGGCATATTTTCTTAAGATAGATCGTGATTGCTGACAATTTGGGTTCGGCCATCTGTTAAATGTGTCCTGAATAATCAAAAGGTTTGCTATGGAGATGTCAGAGAACAAACAATAACCAAGACGAAGTGTTTAAAAGAAATTATAGAATTATATAAATATGAATAAAAGAAAGCCTAGAGAAAGTTCTTCATGATTATAGACTAAACATCAGGATGGTTCAAGTCTTCTTGGATAATTTTTTTATATTCTCCTTAAGTGGTGTTGCTGAAGTTGGTTTATTAAAGAGAAAGAAAACGCTATATTTTCAGCAATTTTTTATTCGTTAGCAAGGCAATATTTCCAAATATTTCGGAGACCTATCGGCACTCCTTCTTCAGTGGATTTCACCTCAGAAGGAGGAATTCTTGCTGGTCATATAACATGTCGCTCCCAAGCGTTTTAATTGTAAAGGCCGTATGTGGTGAATGAGGTGAAATCCACTGAAGAAGGAGTGCCGATTGCCTTGCTTACGAATAAAAAATTGCTGAAAATATAGCGTTTTCTTTCTCTTTAATTTTTTTTATATAACATCTCCGGAAAATAATACAAATTATTAATTATTTACTTAATTGTTTAAAAGTTGTTCAGTTTTTACTTTCTCTTATCTCTATATATGTTAATATATAGAGTGAGAAAGTATTGGATTCATGTCAAAAATTCGATGATAGATTTTGCTGGATATACACGTTTTGAGGTTCCCTGTGTCCGAAAGTGGTTTTCGCAACATGATCTATCTGTCTGTGAACAAAATATCTCAAGAATGAAAAGAGCTAGGAGGTTGACATTTTATATTTAAGTTAGACACCTCTCTGGCACGTGATACAAAGCTTTTGAACAAAATCCGCCAAAGAGTACTAGTACTTTACTGATGTACTTATTCAGTTTTTTTCGATTTTCTCAAAATTCGGTTTTACGGTTTTGATTAAAATTCAAAAATAAATTATTTTTTAGATGCATAAAATGTATATTCTCATTTTGCTCTCAAAATTGTTTGAAGACCATTGTACTCTTGTACTTCATTGGAAAGATAGGAGATATGGTTGCCATGGTTGCAAAATAAATAAATATTTTTCCATGTTTATAAATTTTACATCTAATATTTTGGCGGAAACTAAATATATCTCGACACATAAAAATCTGGTATGGCAAGCACAGAACACAACTTTCGATTACCGAAGGTAAGAGAAAGTTATGTGCTGTGCGACCAGTCACACCAGATTTTTAAATTTTGTTTTAAATCTTTTTGTTTGGGACATTTTAAGGGTTAAATTTTTTTTTTTTTTTTTTTTCAATTTTCAAACATTTTTTATTAAAGAAATACTGTTTAAGAAATTTTTTATTTTTATTTTACACTAAGGAACTTAAGTAACAATTAGAAAATTAACAAGACATTGAAAATGACTATTATATTAAAAATAATTTCATAAGCAATGAGTTATTCTAAATAATAAAAAAATTTCTTATAATGTGAGAGATTCTTTTCAGAGGCCTAAAATTTCATAATCACAGCATCATTTGGTGATAAACTTTGGTTCAGTTTTTATAGAATTATCTTTTAAGGCAGTTGAAATTCCATTATAATTTTTATGAAAATGAAGTGCAAATGATCGATCCTGGAATTTTAACTTTTGGAAAAAAAAGTCTATTTCTTCTATCGTTATTTTAAAATTATTGAAGATACAAACTCAACAGGAAATGAAATTTAAGCAATTGAAGCGGATTAACAATATTAGATCATTATTTAATTAAGAAAGTAAAATTTCAAATAATGTTGGCCCTTCGGGTGAAACCAATCCTCTCTAATAATAAATATTTAAAATTTAACTTTTTTTATGCCCCACCCTCTTTTCATTTTAACTTTGTGAGTTTGTATTTGGATGATTGATTTAAATAAAGGAAATGAATGAACAAATGAACAAATTTCTACGCCCAAAAAAGTTATTTCAAGCAATAAATGACCCTTAATTATTCAACAAAAGAGAATCTAGAAAGACAATAGAAAAAGAATCAGAGAATAAAGGCATTTATTTGTTTTGTTTGTTAAAAAAGACTAGTAAATGAAGAATTTTGTTAATTATATAACATAATTAAAAAAAACTATTCAACCACTCATTGTATATATATATACAAATGTTTCAATGAACAATAGACAAATTAAATTAAATTTAGGTTAATCCAAGGTATAAACATACTGAATTTTCTATATTGTTAAAATTCCCCTCCACACCCATCATTTATATTGTTTTTCCCTAATTAATCTTGTTTGGAGCTTGATTAAATATTCATAATATTAATCGTATGTTTAAAAAAAAATAGTCCTCTTACAGCTTCCTATTTTCTATTAATCGTATGTATTTTTTTTCCTGGGTAATATAAAATCATTGAACATGAGAAGGAGCCCCCCCCCCCCCCCCCCCCCCAGAGGTGTAGCTAAAAATAAAGCCTCAGGTTCTTTACAATCCACGTTTCGGGTTAATTTGACCCATCTTCAGTTTTTCAAAATTGTTAATGTCCCGGAGTGGATCGTATGGGTAGTACATGAAAATTCATGTATCATATGTGCTCGCGAGTGGCCATATACTTCGACCAACTCCGGGACATTAACAATTTTGAAAGACTGAATATGCGTCAATAAAATTAACCTGAAACGTTTCATTGGATTGTAAATAATCGGAGGCTTTTTATTTTTGGCTGCACCTGCTTCTTCTCCTGTTAATAGAAAAACAGCCATTGACTTTGAAATAGAGACCCATAACGACACAACATGACTTCTATCATAAGAAGCAAGGGTTCTTCCACTGTGCAAAGGCCCGAAAGGTCCTTGAAAAGGCGCACATTTGACTCAAAATTAAAGAAAAATTGCAGGAGCAACTGGACAGTATTCCGCAAGATGAATCCCCACAGGCCTTCTATCAGAAACGACAATGGAAAAAAAAATCAGTTTTGTAACTTTTTGATGTCACACGTATCTTGACTGCTCCTGTCTTATTTCCTTCTAAAGTTTGAGTGAATAATATTTAGAAAATGTTTCATCTTTCACTTTTTAAATGAGGAATAACAAACAATTTTTTTTCCAAAATGATTAACTCACTCTTGATGAAAATCTTCAATCTTGTTCTATGTAAACATCAAAATAAAGTTGCATATTTATTCCTCCAAGGTTAAATTCTCCTATTTAGGGATGACAGCCCTTGATATTCAAACAGATATAAATCTTTCTCTTTTTGGAAACAAGGAAGTATTTTTATCTAATGAGCATCATCAAATAAATACACGTATGTCGGCTTGTTAACCGAAAAATCTTTTTTTCTTTTTTAATTTGGTTATAAAACTAGAAAACCTGTTGCTTCGATCTCTTTCTATTTCTTCTGAAATATTTGATTATTATTATTATTATATCTCATTTTTTTTAGGTTGTTTGTTGGATCTTATTCCTAAAAATACAGATCATTAATGCCTCTTATTTTATAGATCAAATAAATGATATTAAAAATAAAATGGATGAAGTTTCAGGTAAGAAAACAATTAGATAAAATTAATATATTTAATAAAAAAAAAAAATAAAAACAATGCATATACTGTATATGGGATTCTTTTTTTTAAATTCTTTTAAGGTCATTTTCGGCATCAGGGGCCATTTAGATCTTGTCCCAATTTATTTCAATTGATTGGCATCCAATTAAATAAATTTTGTCGCCCGGAACGGGATGCGAACCCTTTGGTATCAAAAGCCATTGGTCTACCTCTGAGCCATAGGTCAAGGGCAAAAGGGGATTCTTATTAAATAAAAAAATAAAATTTTTAATATTGTAGTTGTGGATGTTGAGTTGTCAGGAAATGGTTGTGAAAGCAGAGACTGGCAGCTAAATTTTTTTCTTTAAATATTTTATTCGGCCAACGTTTCGGTCTCGATAGAGGCCATCTTCAGGGCCCAATAAGTGCAAAGAAAGTATATATATTTTCTTGACACTTATTGGGCCCTGAAGAGGCCTCTATCAAGACCGAAATATTGGCCCAAAAAAATATTTAAAGAAAAAATTCCCAATAAGTGTCAAGAAAGTATATATATTTTCTTGACACTTATTGGGCCCTGAAGATGGCCTCTATCAAGACAGAAATATTGGCTTAATAAAATATTTAAAGAAAAAAATTTAGCTGCCAGTCTCTGCTTTCGCAACTCTTCTCTGATAAAATTTTGCGGCTTAAAAATATTTCTTTTCATATAGCCAGACTTCATAGAATATGCCCACTTATATAGGGAGAAGAGGATCCCCCCGATCCATCTTCAATTTGAACTAGGAACCGACCGAAGTTTCGGTTAGAGTTTCGGCCAAAAACCCTGGCTTCTGCCGTAGTTTTTATTTCGGCCAAAAACCAGCCGAAAGCTGAGTTTGAAAAGATGGGATAAGACTCGTATTATAAAAAAAAAGAATGATTTTTGAAACAGGGAAAAATGGAGTGATTATTTGAGTCACGTGGGAAAATTTACTAAAAACAAGGTAAAATATGAATTTTGTACACGAAATTTTAAGAAAAAGTTTAAAACAAGTTTCGGTAAAATTGAAGCCCAAATTCGGTTTCGGCTGAAAATCTTGTTTCGGTCGGACCCTAAGGTGAACATCCTTAGTTTTTTTCCAAAATGAAATATTTATTAACTAGGTAGGGCTTTGTTTGAAAAAGATGGAATTTCTTCAATCAACGCTCAAATAGACTGTTCATTAGCCAGTCAATATATCATTTAAGATACCAAATTTGCGAGATGTGTTTGTGCTTAGGTTGGGCAAAATTGGGCCCCCTGGAGTCGAACTAGGACCTCCATACTTTCGCGGCGGGCAGACTACCCTTATCCTAGGGCGCCGGCCCAATAAGCACAATGAAATATTTATTATTAAAGTGATAAGCCTAGTTAATTATACTCTATTTTAAGTTTTTTTTTAAATTTTAGATGTGAAATATGAAATAATTTTTTTATTTTAGTTAAATTAAATCAATTTAACGCGTTGTTTTTGACATCCTTGGATGAGAAGATGGTTTCTATGATTCGAACTTTGACGAGGGTGGATCAAAGTGTGGAAGCTCTCGAGTCGCGTGCCCATGTATGGGATACATTCCAATTGCATGTGACGGCTTGGAATGAGCAAATGGGAGCTTTGGACAAAAAGCTTGACCTATTGAATAGGTAAGATGATAAAAAGGAAAAAAATATTCAATGATTAAAATCAAAGGTCATATTTGCTGGACGAGTTGTTGCAGTGTATTTTGCACAGTTTAGAAGTCAAGAGAAGATTGTCTCTCTGGAGGGGAAATTGTCGAGCTTAGCAAAAACTTCTGAACGTCTTGAGGAAATGGATTCTAGACTGGCGCATCTGGAACGAACTATGGAGGCGATGCATGCACGATTAGGGAATCATCTTGTCAATGAATTCGCTTCCAAGGGCATTTTACAAACACTCAAAAATATCGATCGCAAGGTAAAGTTGAAAAAATGTTTCTCAATCTCACTCTTTTACTTTTCTATGTATGGACTAGTGAAAAGTTATACAATATTTCCTTGACCTAAAATTTATTTTAATTTTAAAGAGCAAGTATTGAAAAAAATATTTTTATTTTTTTAGTTTGACCGAGTTCAACGTATGACAACTGCATCAGAAATGGATTCGATTTTAAATGGAACCATTGATGCAGGATGGATATCATCTGGAGGAAGTGAATCCGATTCATGCCCAAAACGGGACATTCTTGTTAGGAAATTATCAACCAAAATCGATAATCTTATTGAATATCTAATCACAACTCCAACCAATAGATCACATCATCAGCAACGACATCATTCATATCAAGAGCAATTGGCCCTTTTTGAAAAGTAACTGTTTAATAAGAATAATTTGTAGGATATTTTTACTTTTTCTATCTATAAATTCAATGAATGAATTTAATTAATATGAGGAGCTAAGAGCTAAAGTGACCCAAGTCCACTTTTTACTCTTGAATCAAAGTTAATTATAATAATTTACCATGCAAAAAGGGGAAAAATAAGAAAATTGTTTACTTTTGGACTTGGTTCACTTTTGCTTTGAACCACTCATATATTAGTCACAAATACCCATTTTGAGTCCGATTGGGCGGGATATGACTCTCTTGGAGGATTTTTTTTTCAAACTGGGCCAACAAGAATCAAATTTTCTAATTTTTAGTGTTTCCAGGTAGGAATTATCCCCATCCTTAACTTAACAAAGCATCAAAGTGTTACGATACACATTTGCATTCAAATTACATACAATGAACCTACGTCGGTTAAAACACTTAAAATTATCATATAGAGAAATTGAAATTGAAAATTATATATCCAACTCTTTTATAATTATTATAATAAACAATTATTAATTATAATTACCAAATTTAACTGTTGTTTTTTAATTACAGATTAAAGCGTCGTTTGGGATTGCCAATGAAGAAATCTTCCCGGGCATTGGAGGCATTGGAAAGACTCGAGATGATCGTCCATGCTCATGGAGCCAGCCTCTCCTCAGCGGTTATTCGTGGACATGAATGTTGTCAAATGGCTAGGAGAGATATTGCTTCTTTTACCGGCAATTCTGAATTATTGTTAAAACGTGTCGAAGCAGAAATATTGGGTAATTACAACACACATCACCATCTTGGTTATTCATGAATCGTTCACTCTGCAAAGAATACTTCTAAAACAAAGAATACTAATGATTAAATTTCAGAGTTTATTTGGCAAAATAAAAAAATAAATTCAAAAATATATGAGAGATAAATATTATAATTCAATAAATAGTGATTGTATTGATCTGTTGCATGCATTATATAAAAAAATTTTTTAATAATATAAATAAAAAAAAAATAATAAAATGGCGAGAAAGACTTCTAGGCAATATCATAGTTATGAAAATTGCTAGCAGAGAGCGTTGTAGATACGAAATTTAAAATTTAATTTTTTTGTTATCTGCTCTCTATTTGGTCTAATAACCTGCCATCAGCCAGGTAAATCAGCAACCCCCTTTTTAAGGGTAGTACTTTGTTATAATATATAATAAACAGGCCCGCAGACAGAGGGTGGAGGGGGGGGGGGGCTGCTGCTATATCCCCGGGGCTCCCTAGGCTCTTTGCGCCTCAGCCATAAAATTCTAATAAAAAATAATTTTCTCCTTAGGGGGCCCGGGACCTTTAAGCTCAAATCTTAAAATTATAGTTAAAAAATCATTTTCTTGAAATTTTTTCCTGAGGGGGTCCGGCCCCTTTAAGCTAAAATCTTAAAATTTTAGTGGGGGAGAGGGCCCAAGAGCGGATCCAGAGGAGTTTCTAGGGGGGGGAGGTAATTACCACCCCTTGTGGGGTGCCGTATTATTAGGCCGGGGCCCGTCAAGTCTGTCTGCAGTGATGATAATAAATAAAATATATTTAGAGGTATTTATATAGTTAAATAGGTCTCGAAAACTATTATTTTTTTTACCAAAAATATTAGTTTTCATTTTTAATTTCCAACTATCTATGCATTATATTAGAAATTTTTCAAATATTTTAGGGCTCCGACATTGGGTCAAAAAGACAGAAGAACGTTGGGACACAAGGATGAAACGTTTTATTGAAAAAAAAAGAAAGACAATTGAAGAAGGCAAAATTGTAACCAATTATGATACTTTAACAAATACATCGGATGACGAAGATATTGATTTAGGTAAAAAAAAAAAAAAAAATAAAATAATAAAGTAAATATTTATTTTGATATATAAAATTATAATAAATAATTATAAATTTAAGATATTGAGATAGAAGGTAGTGGAGAATTACCAGATGAAAGATGGACGACCACAACTACTTCTACAACTGAAATCACAACAACATCGACATCTATAGCAACAACAACGATAGCAACGTTGGATCCAGAGGAGAAATTAATTATTTCTAATTTAACGAGATGTGAAGATGTTGATTCAAGTGGATATTATCTTTTATCAAACAATCGACGTCATTGCATTGTGGATGCCATAACTGGATTTGGCTGGACCGTTTGTACGAAGCTGAGATTCTAGGCTGTTTTTATTTACATTTATCTTCCTTTCTTTTGGTGGATTTAGGTAATTCAACAACGACAAAATGGGAAAGTTAATTTTACTCGAACATGGGATGAGTATGCCAAAGGATTCGGATCTGAAGATGAATTTTGGATTGGAAATAATGATATTCATTGGTGAATATTTCCTGTAATAATTAAAAAAAAAAATAAGTTCTAGCAATTATTGGCAATTATCTAGAAAAAAGCTGATTAATCGGCCTCTTTTAAAATTATTTGTAATTGACTCTTCGTAAATAATCATATTTTTGGAGGTGTAAAATGGAAGAATAAAGGTGACAAAACTTTAAAACAGGAAAAATTTGAATTTAAGGAGTTATATTAAATAAAATACACTAATAAATTAATTCTTAACAATGTAATTAGTATAAATTTTATTTTTTTAATCAAATTAAAAAAAAACTTAAATTATTAATATAATTTTTAGGATGACGAATGCCAATGAAATGATTCTGCGCATTGAATTGTATACATTTGAAGGCAGATTTGCCTGGGCTGAATACAACATATTCAGGTAACAATTAAGAAGTAAAATATTTTTTATATACTTATATTAATATTATAGTATGATTAATTTTTTTTTCCATTTTTCATTTTAGATTATCTAATGAATCGAGTCATTTTAAATTATTGGTAGGAGGCTATACTGGAAACGCGAGTGATTCGCTTCGAGTTCATTCAGGAATGCCTTTTAGCACTTGGGATAGGATTCACGATAATGCCCCGCCTTGTTGTCCTTGCGCACCAGCTTACGGAGGCGGATGGTGGTTCGATAGGTGAATATTATAAATTGTTTGTAGATGGCCATAAGTAGAAATCAATTGTATTACAAGGAGGCCAAAAATAAATATTTTTGCGTATTATCGTATTATTATTATGGAATGCTCAGCTATTTTATCATGTTGGATAGGAAAAATTAACGATTTGCAAAACACTGTTGATGGTACTGAAGATGATGTCACTGGAGGCGCGAAATATTTACAAATAAACGGGTAATACGGAAAAATATTTGTTTTTGACCGAGGGTCCTTGTAATAAAGTTAAATATAAATGTTGCTGTGAAAATAAATAATTTAATATTCAAAATTAAGAATTTTTTTACTTTCTCTTACCCGATATACCACCTATTCCAATAGTATTGAGACTAGAGCTCGGTAGTTATGCAGCCATAATGGCACACGCACACCAAAGATTTCTTGCCTGTGTGATAAATACCTTTTTCAAATCACACAATAACCCTTTTTAAGAATTTCTTGTTAAAAAGGGTCGTTCGACCTATTATCTGCATTGAAAAAGATATTTCTCACACAGGCAAGAAAGCTTTAGTGTGCGTGTGCCATTATGGTTGCCTAACTACCGGGCTATAGTCTCAATACTATTGCAATAGGTGGTACAGTACATGTATGCGTTAATATATATAGAGAAAGTATAGAATTCATGTCAAAACCTTTAAGATACAGAGCTCACTGATGAAGGCACGCAGCACGGTGGCCGAAACCCAAGAGGTCTGAGGTTTTTTATAACGTTTCGAGAATAAATATAATTATTTTTAAATAAGAAATTATATATAATATTTAAGATATTATATATATCGCGTAGGTAAGCCGGGAAACGGAGATTTATATATTACTTCATGTACCCGAAAAAAGATATAAGGATGTGCCGCCGGGAGTCGAACCACCAATTTTGCGCTCAGTTTACCGGTGAGCGCAAATCGGTGGATCCGAGGTTCGACTCCCGGCGGCACATCCTTATATCTTTTTTCGGATACATGAAGTAATATCTAATTATATAATTATTTTTACTTTCTCTTACCTATGTATATATGTAATATATATATATAGAGAAAGTATTGGATTCATGTCAAAAATTCGATGTCGAGATTTTGATGGATCTTCACGTTTTGAGGTCCCCTGAATCCAAAAAAGTGGTTTTTGCGACATGGTCTGTCTGTGTGTGTGTCTGTCTGTGTGTCTGTGAACAAAATATCTCAAGAACGAAAAGAGCTAGGAGGTTGAAATTTTATATTTAAGTTAGGCACCCCCATGGGACGTGACACGAAGCTTTTGAACAAAATCGGCCAAAAAGTACTAGCACTTTACTGATGCACTTTTTCAGTTTTTTTCGATTTTCTCAAAATTTGCTCCAACGATTTTTTTTAAAATTCATATATCAACTATTTTTTAGTTGCTCTTTAAAATGTATATTCTCATTTTGTGATTGAAATCTTCTGAAGACCACTTTACTCTTGTTCTCCATAGAAAAGATAGGAGAAATGGTTGCCATGGTAACAAAATATAAACATTTTGCCATACTTATAAATTTTACATCTTGAAAATCGAATGTACCATACTGTCGGAAACTAAATACATGTCGACACAAAAAATCTGGTGTGACAAGCACAGTACACAACTTTCGATTACCGAAGGTAAGAGAAAGTTGTGTGCTGTGCGCCAGTCACACCAGATTTTTATAATAATATATTGCATTTTCATTCTCAAATCATTTGGACTGAATTGACCTTCACACCTTCAACTATTTATATATTGAATATATTTTATATTTCATTAAAGAGTAAGTTTAATTTTCAATTTTTTTTTTTTTTTTCAGTTGTTTTGAATCCAATTTAAATGGAGTTTATTACGATTTAAAAAGAGAACGAGAAACTTTCCGTGGTATTATCTGGGAAAATTGGTTAGGAGATTATTCCTTGAAATCTACAAAAATGATGGTACGAAGTTTAAGTTTTGAAGAACCATAAATTTAATTTTAAGAATATAATATTTATTTATATATAAATAGTATACATATATATATTATAAAATGTAACTACCCTATAATTAAGTATAAATTAGCTATATAAATATTTAATTTTAATAAAAAGAATATATAGTACAATGAGTTCAGGAAGGTAGTATTTACGTTTGGGGTAGTTGAAATAAAATATTTTTCTTTTTTCGGCTTTATAGTTAATTTTTGTTGTTTTTGCAAGAGGCTATTTTTTCTCTCTATTAAAATTTATATAGCTAACAAAATTAGAAAATATTGTGTTTTTAACATGTTTTTAAAAAATTACAAATAAAATTGATTTTAATTTAAAAAAAAAAATCTATTTTATGTATAAGTGGCTTTTCGCTTTTCAAAACCTAGCCAATATCCATGGCTATTTTCAACTCCAAAGCCTTTACTATCAAAACGTATTGGATTTTCGGTTTCTTTTATAAAAAGAACTTTAAAATTTTTTAATATACTAAATACAGCTGATTTCATTTCCATTTTTGCAAAACGATTTGCTAAAAAAAAAATAAAATCAAAAAATCATCTTTCGATAAATAAGAAATTATGTATATCACGTTCGGGGACGTGAAGAAAATTCATACAAATTAATAAATATTAAATTGTAATTATCTTTTGGTAATTGAATATAGATAATTTTTTTAACTTATTTAACAAATTTGTGAACTAAACGCCCCATGGCTCCCGTGAATCCAAGCCCGAATCTCCCGTCTTCCGGGACAGCTGAGTGCTACTCTTTGCACCAGGACATCGGACCCTCGACCAACACCAAAAAATACTCACATCCATATATTCAAGTTTGCATTCATAGAATACATACCAGTAAATGTAAAGAATATATAAATATTTCTCTATACTCTATTTCCTTTGGGAGAAATCGCAACTTTAGGAATTTATAACTCAAAAAGTTATAGGAATTTCGGAACCCGGGTATTTTTCTTGGACTCTCCATAACGTCCTCTACAAAACTGGAAAATTTCGTTTCAACATTCCAACGGGAAGTTGGTTAAATAAAGCGCGACAGACGGACAGACAGACAAACGGACACTTAACTATTATATATATACATATTTCCTTCAGATATATTAAGTAAATACTTCCCTTCCTTTGGAAAACCTCAGTGAAAAAATTCTCATTGAAGTAAAAAAATTATCTTTATTCATAATTTTGTTCAAAAATAGAACAGTGAATAAAAAAACTTACCTATGCAAACTCTTGGTCCAAGTCCAAAAGGCATAAAAGAATAGGGATGTATAGAATGTTTTTCCTCTTCCGAGAATCGTTCTGGATTAAATCTTTCAGGTTCCGGAAAAAATTCTGGATCTCTATGATAACTAAAGGGCAGAATTAATAGCTGCTGCCCAGGAGAAATTGAAATATCATATGGTCGTTTTTCGTTTGCGGGAAAAGTATATTTTTTGACACATAATCGATCAATAAAAACCCCAGCTGGTTGAAGCCGTTGGGATTCTTAAAAAAAAAAAAAAAAAAAATGAAATATAAGAAAACAGGCGAAAAATAGAATAAATAAAAATTCAAATGAAATTTAGATCAAAAAATCAAATTTCCACATTTAATAGCCATGACACAAGAATACTAATTATTAATTAATTATAATTAATAAAATTTAATTTGTGTAAAATTTCATTCACTTGCGACTATCTGGTTTAATTGTTTACTCCATTAGTGTAAAATATTCATACGTACCACATAAGACCATTTCCATATAAGGCAATTCTTTCATTAGGATGTCATAAGTGATTTTATTATTTTTTTTTAAAACTTCATCAATTTCTTGACATAATTTCATTTGAATATCTGGATTTGCAGCAAGATGATGCATTAAAATGCTCAATGAATTGGAGATGGTATCAAAACCAGCAAAGAAGAATAATAAAGCTTGGGCCATCATGTCCTCATCAGATAATTCTACAAAAAATTATATTAAAGAAAAAATTATATTTTCTATAGGAATTTTATTAATATTAATTCTTACTTTTCCCATTTGATGAAGCTTCAATCATAAGATGAATCATGTCGGGACGATGAATGTTTTCTTTTCTTCGCTTTTCAATATTTTCTTTAAAAAGGGTTTTGAAAAATTTGATGGCTTGTTCTGAGAAGATTCCATCTTTGTAGAATAACTAAAATAATACCACCAAATTATTAATTAATATGTAAGAATAATAATATATTATAATAAGTAATTTTTAGGTATGAAAAAGAAAAATCGATTATGACTTTGCAAATGTCACATATGAACTTTACCACCATATTTTTTTGTACTTTTCCTATATTTTTTCTATGATTTTTGTCTTTTTTAGGTTGTTGACCCATTCCCATATGTCTAGTTTTTTACTTGGTTTAGACTATAATAAGTTATAGTTAAAAAATACTGTATTTCTTAATTTACCTTCAAAAAGTTTGGAGAAATTATGCCAACGAACAATTTAATCCATCGAAATCCTCCTGCAATATTTGTAAAATCTTTTCCCATCAGAAAAAATTCATTATCTGGATTAGCTAATGAATCTACTTCAAATCCAAATGCTGTTGTAGCGATTGCATCATTAGTAAAACGAGAGAAGAGGTTTTTCATTTCTTCTTTAATAATAGGCTCTAAAATAAATAACAACAAAAAATGATTCTTGAATTGCAGGATTTTTTAAAACACACAGAGCAACTTTTTTTGAATAGTATTTAATTAAGGGGTATACAAATAAAAAGCCACAATAAATTTGTTTACACATAAGCAATAGGAGAGTAAACTAGCTTTTAAATTAAACATGCAGACTAGGGTGGGCCTTATTTATAGAGGTCAACATTTTTTTTTAGAAATTTAATAGCAATTTAATAGATCTTTTCCATTTTTCCTTTGTTTTCGTTCACAAGGGATTAAATTAATTTCACATTCCAATAAAACTAGAAATTTATTATTTAGAATCTTTTATTGCTTAAAATTACCTTATAGAATACATAAAAAAAATTAATAGAACTAAAAAGAAAAGATAGATAGAAGCCTTTCTTACTAAATTTTAATTATGCATTTGTATTTTTAACATTTCAAAATGGTCATTCAAACTATCTTTAAATTTTTGCTCGTCCTTGGGCCATAGCACCGTGGTAGAGTATCCGCCTCTTGAGCTAGGGGTAGAAATCATATCCCGTGGGCTAATTTGGATAGAATAAAAAGACATGCGCCTTTAATTCTGGTTCTAAAGAGAAATAAATTAAATTGTATCATCTGTCAAAGTTCCTCCGCATAAATCTGTTCATATTTCTTTTTCATTTCATAATTATGTCATTCATATTTTTTAGGTAGCTTGACGCGTAATTAGATTTTTCATTGGACCAACAGAAAGATTTTCGCGACATAGCTATTCAAACTATTATATAAATAACACTAAATTTAATATAAGTAAATTTATTTGTATTATATGATTTTTCTTGAAAAAAAAAAGGAGAAATGAGGACGTATGACGATGAAAAAAATGAATTCTTTACTCTCAACCAATATTTAAAATTATAAATATAAAAAGATTAAATACTTATTTGGGAGAGTAAAGGGTTGAAGAATATAAATGAACCAACTAGAAGCAGATCTCTGTAGACGAGTTTCACCTTGGTAATTAAGTTAATTTTTATTTAGAAAATTAATTATCTTAAAATTCCTATGTAATAGTTTTTTAAACTTTAGGCCTCGTGGGCCACGTTCCTTTTCACTGGTTTTTTCCCCATTTTTTTTTTTTTTGCAGGAATTATTTTTTTATATAGAGTAACAATTTTGAGAGGAATCTTCATTAAAAAAATGCAACTTGAAAAATAAGGACCACCCTAATGGAAACTTTGTGATCTCATGCAGTCCTTTTTTCCCTAAAGATTGCCGATCTCTCAGTGGAGATGATATATACTCACTTTTCCCTTCTTTGAGAAGTTGTTTTTCTTTGTTTTGTAAATAACGGTCAATATTTTGAGAACAATGTTCTATCAAATCAAACATAATACGCATTTTGTTTGAAGTAAAAGAAGGGCTTAAAATTGCACGTAATTCACGCCATCGATCACCTGAAATAATAAAACATTTTATTTATTTAATATTTTTTAAATTTATTTTATATCAATTTGGATCTATTTATTATTTACTTGGACTATTATTATTTATTATTTGAATTCTACCCTTCATACTTGGATCCCCGCTTATTTATCCAAAGTGTTTTCGTGTTGTTTTTTTATTTCTCATTTTTAATTTAGATAACTAATCTTTATATTAATTCCAAAGCTTGATATACGCAATATTCAAATAGTAGAAGAATCATTTATTTGATGAAAAGCTCAGTTAATTTGCGAAGATGAATCATTCAATGAGGAGTGGTTACCTCCTATTTGAAAAGACATTCAATGTAGTCCCCCAAAATTTCTACATAACTTAATTCAGGGGTGGCCAACACGCGGGCCGCATGTAGCCCTTAGATGCCGAGAAAGAACTTGAATAAATAAAAAAAAAAAAATTGCACCCCCAAAAAATGTCTAGTGGGTCTAAATAAAATATGGGGATATAGATTTTATATGCGGACCGCGGATGGATTTTCAAAGTAGACCTAAAGATAATTTGGATTGGCCAACCCTGACTTATATGATTATGAATTTTTTAAAATACCTTTTAAAGAAAAAAGACTTTTAGTAAAAAAGTCGTCATCAGTTCCAAATTGGAAATGATCCGTAAAATAATCAAAATCTTTTACTGTAATGTTTTTTAAAATGTCAGCATCACAAACGATAATTGGCTTTCTAACCGTGTCGTAAAGGCCACAGAATCCAGTATTTGATGACTTGCCCATTTTATAATATCTAAAAAAATAAAAATATATAAGTAAAATAGTACAGTAGCAGTACTTCAATTTTATTAAATAAAGTATTTTATTAAAAATATTGTTAAAGAAATGAATATTTCAAAAAATATTTATTTATACAGATCTAAGCATCCCAACATCACCCCTAAAAGCTCCCATACGCGTGAAAGGCGTCCTCAAAGATATCCTCGAGGAAAATATTATTGAATTTCAATCAGTATTTTTTGGCCTCGAGGCCGCCCTTCGGCCTCAAGGCCGCTACCACACACGTTGAGGATTTCCTCGAGGCGTGTACTATTCAGGCCCTGAGGAAAATCCGATGGTGTATGGGGCCCTTTAGTCTATAATTTTTTATTTGTATTATTAAATGTGTTAAAGATTCAATTTATGAATTAAGGGTAATTATTCACAATTCCTATTTAAAAGAGTATAAAAAATCTGGTGTGACTGGTCGCACAGCACACAACTTTCTCTTAACTTCGGTAATCGAAAGTTGTGTTCTGTGCTTTCACACCAGATTTTTTTGGGTCGAGATATATTTAGTTTCCACCGATATATTAAAATTCAAGATGTAAAATTTATAAACATGGGAAAATATTTATATTTTCTTTCCATGGCAACTATTTCTCCTATCTTTCCTTTGAAGTACAAGAGTAAAGTGTGTTTCAAACAATTTTGAGAGCAAAATGAGAATATATATTTGAAAGAGCATCTAAAATTAATAATTGATTTTTGAATTTTAATCAAAATCGTTGGAGCGAATTTTGAGAAAATCGAAAAAAACTGAAAAAGTACATCAGTAAAGTACTAGTACTTTTTGTTCAAAAGCTTCGTGTCACGTCCCAGGGGTACCTACTTTAAATATAAGATTTCAACCTTCAAGCTCTTTTCGTTCTTGAGATATTTTGTTCACACACACCACACAGACCATTTTGCGAAAACCACTTTTTTGGACACAGGGTACCTCAAAACGTGTATATCCATCAAAATTTTGACATCGAATTTTTGACATGAATCCAAAGCTTTCTCTCTATATATTAACTTATATAGAGGTAAGAGAAAGTAATATAATGAAGGATGTATGGGCAGAGGCAGACAATAAAAAATGTTTTACCAATCAGCTGGAGACGTCTAGGTAAATTTATTTATAAAGTCTCCAGCTGATTGGTAAAGCATTCAGAGCATTGCATTTTTTCTTGGCTGCCTCTGCCTCCATACATTCTTCACTAAAGATCAAGTCCCACCTTGCCCCTCAATTTATAAAAATCTATAAGGGAGAAATTGTGAAATTTTAACAATTTTTTCAGATCATTAATCATGGCAGGAATATCCTAGGAGGTGGAAGTTCTCTTAAGGGGAAGATTTATTAAAACCAGCCGGTTTCTTTAAATATACTCTTACAATAAAAATTAAATACATAAACAAATGTAAATTACCTGTCATAAAATTCAAATTGACTAATTTTATTCCAAAAAAGACGCCATCTATTTCCTAATATAGGAAATGGTTTTTCATAAGGGATTCCTTTACTTGAAAAATAATCATCATTTAATAAATATAGCGTATATAAAACAAAAGCAACGAGAAAAAAGTATAATAAAATATATAACATGTTGAATGTTCTGAGGAAATCTCGCAACTAAGATAATAAGCCTACTTTCAACTTGTCAGACACGTCATTGAAGATTAACAAGATTCAAGGTTAAGTTGGCTCCGATTTTTTTTTTTTTTTTATCATTAAATAATTGAATTTACGCAATGTTTTTATTTCGGCGATTCAAAATGTAACAAAAGAAAAAAAAATACACATTATTTAAGAAAATAATAGACCTCCACGGTTATGCAACATTTGTATATAGTCCCCATCTAAGACATTAATTTATTAAATTTCATTGGGTGAATTGATCAAGAGTTACAGTTAGAGCCCGTCACGAGTACGGATAGTTCCGTAGGCCCGTAACCGATCCGGCCCGCGGGCTGGGTTGGGCGGCCTTTGAGGGCAGAAAGCAATTGAACAATATAGCACGGACCTATAAAAAAAATTTTAAATATTTCTTTTTTCGGACATCTGAGATCATGAAATGTTTAGTTTTTTTATTAAAATTTTTAAAAAATTTTTTTATTATTATGGGAGTTTTTAATTATAGACCACATTTTGTATTAATTATTTATTACAAATATAAATACTATAAAACGTTTCGACTGCTTATTCTGCAATTGTTTTCAAGTTCTGTACACTTAATCCGACTCAAGCTCCTATTCCTAATCCATGAGAATAAATTTTAAATTTAAAATATTAAAGTTAAAAATAAAAATCTTGTATTAAAGAGTCCGAGAAAATATAATTAACAAAAAAATAAAAAAATTACATTTTAGAAAATATAAACAAAAATAATTGTTTCATTTGCGGAGGTTGAAAAAAAAATTTTTAGTTTAAAAAATAAAAAAAAAAATATTTTTTTTTTCGAAATTCGTTAGAGGATATGTTTTTTTATCATGTAGGGTTTTCCTTCTTCGATGAATTGTCTCAGATATGATTGGAAATTGAAGTTCTCCTTTTTTAAATAAAAGATAAACTCCTCGATTAGATGTTTCGGAATGGAATAATAAGGTAGAGCGCTTTTTCGAAGGAAATCAACCAACATTTCACCCGCTCCTTGATAAATTATTTTCAAAAGATCGGCACATTCATTGATCACCTCTGTAAATCCATCATCTGGAGTCTGTGATTGCGTCGTGGTGCGTTCAAGCTCGTCGTCATCGGAGTGATGACTGATGAGCTTCTTGGAATATGACTTAAATGGAGCCTTCAAGCAAGCGAGTACGATCTCCCTGAACATAAATTCAGTGAAGTGGTTTGGTCGAGAAGAAGAAGGCGATGACCAACTCTGGCAAACTGCTTGGAGTACAGACAGTGACTGAAGCTGCACATCGCGTTGACGGTAGTCGCACGAAGAGATCACCAGCATACCCAAAACCTATACAGAAAACTAGTTTAATTTTTAATAAATTTTTTTTTAACTTTATCTTTAACGGCAAGCCATTACGATTTTATCAATTGAGGTATAATTAATGCAGAAACTGGGGATGGGTAGAATTGAATAACAGGAATGAATAGGAACGCAGAAAGGAAAGGAGCCTCTATTAGAAATTTGTTGCAAAACGTTTCGGCCAACTTTATTGTGCCATATTCAGTTGCATAAGAGTTTTTTTGAAAATAGAGTTGTCAATCGTCTGTCCATAAGCCAGTCATTTATAATATGTATCAAATAACAATACAAATATATTCTTTTAACATATTATGAGACTTGCTGTGAAGCGAATTTCGAAATTTTGAACTCTATTTTCAAAAAAACCCTTATGCAACTGAAGATAGCACAATAGAGTTGGCCGAAACGTTTTGCAATAAAGGAGTTTGGTTTTATAATAGAGGCTCCTTACCTGGCTGCATCCCTCTTCATTCCTGTTATATAATTTAAATAAAAGAAATTAATTTTTATAAATCTATAAAAATATTTCTATTAGAAAAGGTGCGAGATTTATGCACAGGTGATGAAAACGCCCCAAGACGGCAAGCCCAACGATTTAAGCGGCTCCTAAAGCAAAAAATATTTGTATCATATATTTAAAGTTGTAGATATATATAAATTTTGTTCATATCGATACTTGGAAATTAAAAGATCGTAAAATAGCAAAAATTAGTTATATATACAGATAGTTCCGCTTTTTGAGTTTTACAAAACAGTCTAATTAAAATTGTGATATCTCAAAAAAAAAAAAAAAAAGGATTTTTTTACGCCATTAAATTATTTATAGATATTTGAGTAATCATAGGAATTTATTAGAGTATAGTGTTTTTCAACTCCTAATACTTTGCGCAAATTCGTCTAAAAGGATTAGAAATTCCGAAAAGTGTCTTTCAAAGACTAAAATAGTACTAAAGTCGAAAAAGTTAAGATGGAAAATGTTTGTTTTTCTCGTTTTTTGGCTCTCCTGAAAAGTAGCATTTTGTCCTTTAGGACCTTTGAATTTCCAAGTATCGATATTTTAATTCAAGTATAAATTTTTGTCCCTAATCTTAATTTCAAGTTTCCTCAAAATATTTGTAATTGTTTTTACAAAGATAATATACAAATATATTTCTTGGTTTGAGAACCATCTAAATCGCGGGGCCGAGGAGGTTCAGTCATTCTATTAATATTTATTGTTGGCGAGGTGAATAGCTGAATCAATAAGTAGTTGAAGAATAAATAAAAGGCCAAGCAGCTGTTTCTTTATTATAGAATCCACAGTGACGTTTGGCTTTGACGCTGAATGTATTAATATTATATCTGATAGATCGTAATGAATTTTATGAAATGTCTATCAAAAAGCAGAGGAGAGTTTTTCTGTTGACTGAACCCTAGCCATGAAAATGGTCGCATAATCGACCGAAACGTCGCTGTGGGTTTTATAATAAAGAAAGAAACATAGCTGCTTGGCCTTTTATTTATTTTACTTATTATTTATTATAAAAAATAATAAATTTGGATTAAAGATTTGCTAAAATTTGAAATTATCAATTATAGTATTAAAAGAAGAAAAAAAAAAAATCGAAAGATGTTATTGCTCTTCCAAAATATTTTATCTAATATACAGAATATTTATCATATTTTATGATAAAATCTTGAGAATAAATAAATAATTAAGATAAAGGTTTATTTTAAAATAAAATATTTTTAATTTTTTGATTAATATTTTAACAAGAACAATTCTCCTTTTGAAACTCTTTAATTATTATTATATTATTTTTTATAAATACCAATGCACGCGCGTACAGATTATGGAGTATAAAAAAAAGTATCAAAAAATGCAACAGTAAATAATAAAGAGGATTTTTAATAAGACACAGTACCAAGTAATTATCTCAATCATTCTTTGAACGATAGATACATTTTTTTTTATAAAAATGTGATAAGGAAGGAAGTTTGTCGCGGCAGTTGGAGAAGCCAGCCCAAATTAAGCCAAGTTTTGATTGTACTTAATTATTGTAGTACATACTTGTTTGGCATAATAATCGTTTTGTTGTTCTAGTATTGGGATGAGAGTATTGGTGTCCACTAATGCAGTTAAATAAAGTAGATAAGCTCCTTGAAGTAATTCCGCACGACCTGCTTGATCGAATCGATTCGATTCTGCCAGACATCTAGGAAAAAATCATATAAAAATGAATTTTCAAACTGATTTTACTGCTCTTAAAATTTGGAAAGAAGGTAGGCTATTATTTTCTCTGGGTTCGGTCAGATATGTCATAAAAAGGCTAAATTATGCACTAATAATATGCATTTGAAAACTCAAAATTCTGTGTGCTTGATAGCTTTAAATACACTTTAAGAAAGCGAAAAAGAAGAAATAATCAACAACTTCATGTACTTAAAAAATGTATTCCTCTGTACAAGGATATTGCACAAAAATGTGAATTTTGCATTTATACTGCAGCGTAACCAGTGTTTGTTCCTGGGGAGGGGGGGGGGGGGGGGGGGAATTAAATCTAAGAAAATTTCGCAAAAAATATTTCGAGGGGGGACCTTAAGCCCCCCCCCCCTCCCCAGGCACGTGCCTGAGCAGAGGAAAAACGAAATTCAATTTTAATATAAACAAATAAAAAAAAATTATCTTTGCAGTAGGGAGAGATCAATTATTTCGTTATGCTCTTCTTCGCTAGTACTATAAAAAAAGAAATTTTCGAATTTTATAAAATTTTATTATTAGGGGAATTTTTAATTATAGACCACATTTTTGTATTAATTATTTATTAAAAATATAATATAATATATATTTATATGTGGTCTATAATTAAAAATTCCCCTAATAATAATAATTCAAACCCATGGCCGGATCTAGGGGGGGTAGTAGAGGCATGTGCCCCGGGCGGGGCAGATATCAAGGGGCGACAATTAAAGAAAGATTTACTAAAAAAAAAAGGTAAAATGATTTGAATTTTGTATAGAAAATTTTAAGGAGGGGCCTCCAAATTAAATTTTGCCCCCCCCCCCTCCCCCAAAAAAATCTCCTGGTTCCGGCCCTGTTCAAACCTAAAACGCTTAAAAGAAAATGAGATTAATATCAATTGAAGAAAAAACGGATTTTTAAATAAATCCGAACACTAATTATTTAATATATCAATCAACCTTCTCAAAATAAATTTGTTTAAATTATAAATTGATTAACTAGGTAGAGCTTTGTTTGAAAAGATATGGAATTTTTTTCAAACAATGCTCAAATAAACTGTAATTAAATTTGCGAGATGGGGGATTGGGCTGGCGATCTAAAATAAAAGTAGTCCGCCGGCCCCGAAAGCTGGTTCGACTCAAGGAGACGTAATTTTTGCCCAAATAAACACAAACTCATCCCGCAAATTTGTTATTTTAAATTTATTTATTTATTTATTTATGTTACTTTACCTAAATATAACTTCGCCGGCTGCTTGGAAATCTTCAGTAAGAAATTCAACAATTCTCAAACCAAATAATCGCACAATTCTTGCATAAAATGACATATATTCAAGAATGGACATATAATTATTACCACGACGCATACCAAATAGTGCAATTGGCATGAGGGGAAGAAAGTCCTCGTCGAGACAAACTGCCATTTGATATATCAATTGACTTAAGGAGGTTTGGAGACCTCTATCCATGGAGATGAAACGAAGACAAGGCACGAGAGGGTTGAAAATTTCAGTAAGAATTGTTGTACCATCGCAACGTGCTAATTCAATAGGTGAGTTAAAGGCACGAACTGCAGCTCCCAACTAAAAATATAACGTTTTAATTCATATTAATTGACTAGCAAATAAATTATAGAAAGACTTATTATTTTATTTAAATAAGAAATTAAATAAAAAATTACCTCTTTGATTGCAAAGCAAAGTGGTCGGAGTGATCCTATACAATTTACCAAAAGAGTATTATTTTTATTTAAATTAAAGCGAATTTCTTGTAAAGCGGGAGCAATCAGAGATTTAAGATTTTCTCTTTTTTCTTGTAAATCTTTTGGTTCTTCAAGAAGTAGCCGGGCAATACATTCAACAAGAACAACACGTATCTTTGGATCTTTGAAACCTAAAAAAATATAATAGTAAATAGTTAAAAACAAAAAATTATTTTTTTTTTTATTAAAGCTTTTGTAGTTTGTATTATTATTATTATGGGAGATTTACTTTCTCTTACCTCTATATATGTTAATATATAGAGAAAGTATTGGATTCATGTCAAAAATTCGATGTGAAGATTTTGATGGATCTTCACGTTTTGAGATTCCCTGAATCCAAAAAAGTGGTTTTCGCGAAATGGTCAGTGTGTGTGTGTCTGTCTGTCTTTGAACAATATATCTCAAGAACGAAAAGAGCTATGAGGTTGAAATTTTATATTTAAATCAGGTATCGATAAAGATCTGTGGCTGTAGGCTCAATGGAGTCAGGATGGAGCCAGCCTGCTCTGAAGATGGCCTAGACCTCGGGCCGAAACGTTAGCCGTGAGGGCGAGAATTGAAATAAAAGAATATTTAGCTGCAATCATCTTGTTTTTTTCCTGACTCCATCATCATAAATAATTAATACAAAATGTGGTCTATAATTAAAAATTCCCATAATAAAAAATTATTTCATAGTTTTAGTTCCTCGCAGATTATATTCGATTATTTAAGAATACCGATTGTTTATAAATAATCGATGTTTTTTCAAAGATGTTTATATACCAGTTAGTATAATAAATAAATGTGCATATATCTCACATAATTCTTCATTAACATAATATAATTTAAAGTAAATATGGCCAAAGATGCCGAAAAGACTTTTAAAGATTAATCTGATCGTTTTTCACAATAGACACTCGATTATTTTTTTCCACTTATAATGAGACAGATTTTGTCAGTGTCTCTTTAGAGATAATCGTATATATAATGTTTATATAATAATGAAGACCTTAATAAGGAAATCAAAAATTTCTTATCTAAAAATAGCTTGGAGGAAAGGCCCTTATTATTAATAACGACGGTTTTATTTTATTCAATTCTTTCCCCCTCGTTACTTAGTTACCTCCAAGTAATTTTTCTAATCGACTGCTGAGCTGGGGAACAGCTTTGGCTACAAGCAGTCCTCTAATCACAATCAATTCATGTAAAAATGAAGCCGCTTGTGGTTGGAGATCGCTTGAGTTTTCGTTTTCTAACCCGTATGGGCCAACTACATAATCAACAGCCGAAGCAAGAGTTTCGTCAGTTGGAGGTGGATTACACTGAATACAACAATTGACCTAAAAAAAACTTTTGATAAAAAAAATTTCAAATACTGCGTCTTTCTTAAGAAATTAAATATGTTAATATTGTTGTGATTGTTGAATTATTTCAAGGAAGAGTTGCAGCCAAAAATGTTAGTTTATTGGGCCAATATACTGTTAAAGAAAAATTTTTTTGCTGCCAGTCTTTGCGCCTGCAACCGTTTCTTGATATTAATTAGGTGTTGAGTTACCTAGTATAGACATATATGTATATAAATAAAAATTATTTAGAATATTCTAAATAATTTTTACTTATAAATATGTTTCACGGAAAACCTACACCTTTCCCTCCAAACTATATATGTATATGTTTGTATATTAGGGTGGCCCTTACTTTCGAATTTTCGATTTTTTACCGTCCCACCTCCAAACGGGCTAAAATTTTTAATTTATATATTTTTAGAGTGTAGGACGGTAAAAAATCGAAAAAGTCCAAAATAAGGGCCACCCTATGGTATATGTACGGTAATTAATTAAATTAGAAAATATTTATTAACTATTTTTTTTTTTTTTTTAGAATTTTTATTATGAAGTGGAAAAATTAAAACCGTCTAGTTAGTGTTTTCAAACAAATGGACACAAGGTTTTCTGAGGGGGGGGGGGGGGGGGGGGGTTATAAGGCTGGACGCACACCGATTGAGCTCAATGACAATACATTTAATTTAAGAACGGCGAATGACATCCTGATCCTTCGATTAAGCAGATGAAAATGGACAATACATTTTGAAGAGTCGTGCTTAAAACTGTTTTTCAATTCTTTTAATATGAGTCAACGCACACCGATTAAGCCAAACAAAAAAATACAATTGAGCATTTTTCAACATCATTGAGAAAAATGTTTTGTCATTGTGCGTTTTTGATTAATCGGTGTACATTGGCATTGAGCAAAAAGTTTTGTCAAAGAGCGCTTTTGCTTAATCAGTTGCGTTCAGCTTAAAGAATAAATTTAAATAAATATATTCAAAGAATGAGGAGAAATAACCAACACTGCTTAATCTACTATTTTATTATGGAAATATTTTGCCTACATATAGCCGTGTAGGCACTAAATTTGATGGTGAATAACATTCATATATAAACTATTCTGTAAATATGGGCTTGCCATCTAATGCCAAGGTTGTTCAATGCAAATATGAATAGGCAAGGTAGTGATGATAAAGCGGTGCTGGTTATTTCCGCTTCTCCTTTTATTATTATCTAGATTAGCCAGGATTTCGGTTTGGAGGTGGGAGGGGCAAAATTTTGGGCTATCACCCCCTCTCAAGACTCTTAAAATAGACAAACTTTTTTTTACGCAATAAAAGAATTTTAAATAAATAAAATGAATTTTAATTCTTCCTAAAAATGGCCTCCTCAATCTAATAATTTTAGAAAGGAATCCAGATTAAACGATACTGAAATTAAATTTATTAAATTCATTTTCGAGAGAAAATTTAAAATAATTTTTTTGTTTTTGCGAAGTTTTTGGCGGACATCTGTCCGATAAATTATTTCATATTAAATGTTTAATAAATTACAGTATCATTAAGATAGATTAAAATAGGTCTTTTTAAGAAGAAACAAAGTGTTCCACTTTTTTTGGACCTAGGTGTATATATGCTCCTAATATATAAATATATTTAAAATAATTAAAAGTGTTGCATTACCACAGCTTCAATATATCGTATGGAGATAAGTGGATTGCAATGGACTAAAATATTCTTGTTTTTCAACAAAAGATCCAAGATACGATTCAAAGGGCATTGGTAATTCTCGGGCTGGACACTCTGTTCCATCACTGAAAGCGAGCATGAATTTGAAGGATCCAAGAGCATCAGGTCTTGTTTCATTTGCGTTGTTATTCGTGAGAGGATCAAGATCAAAGACAATGGCAATTCAGCAGCGAGAAATGAGAGTTCCGGCCAAGAAGTGCTGTTACTCGTTAATAGGTTTTCAATAAGGTTCTCTAGACGATTGAGTGCGCGGGAGGGTGATAACTATTAAATAAATATTGGTTAAAAATAAAAATAATAAAAATTCAAGTGCGGGGGTGTCCTCCAAAAGGGAAAAATGTCCTTAATTTTAAAACTTTAATTAGAACTGTTTTATTTTTGATAGATGAAAGGTATCGCTAAGTAATTCCTAGAAAGAATTTCTAGAGAATAAAAAATAGGAACTTAAACAAAAGAATTTTCATAAAAAAAGTCAAATCATAGTTAAAATTTTGATATTTTTACCCTTGAAACAATACATATAAGGGTAGCCAATCGTTCTCGAAGTCTTCGTGGTTTGATATTCATAATGGAGACAAAACCAAAATCATCCGAGTCAACATCACATTCAGGATATTCAATAAATAATTGTTCTTCCGAGTTATTGTTTACGGATTTACTACAACTTGTTGTTATTGTTGATGTTGAACTGGCAGATGGAGACATTTGCATATCCACTGGCATTTGAATTCGTTCTAGAATTGGATCTAGAAAATCCTAAAAAAAAAAATTAATTATTATTATTTATGTTTAGTATTTAAAATATTACTATAAATCATACAATCATTTTCTTATTTAAATTATAGTTAAATCACAGTCAGATGGTTCGGTAATAGTTCCTCAACTACTCCTTAACTACACTGTCTACAAGAAAAAAGCCCCGAGAAAATTCCTTCAAATTCTTAAGTAAAATGACCTCCTGAATCCAAATATGACCTTCGTTTTCTCCCACTACGTACCGTTTTCGGGGGGAGCCCCCTACTTATTTCCACCCCTTTTCGTTAATTATAAGGCCACGAAAAAATTTGGAGGGATGAAAAGGAATATTTTAGCCTTAACATTTCTTCAGAAGGTCTAGAGAAGTGAAAAGTTTAAAAACATTATCATTTGGATCCAAGAGGGGGGGGGGATTTTGTTCCTTAAATGCAAAAAAATCATTAAAAATGATCGATTTTTTCTGATTTTTCCCAATTTTTCTCTGATTTTCTACATATTTAAGCTGACAGACCCACCTCACCCTTCCTTAAACATCCCTCAACTAAAAAATAATATATAGGATAAAGCGGGTGGGGTGTGAACGATTCCGGAGCCCTTGCAAGAAGAATTTTTTTCGTAGGAGTGGGTGGAATTGCTATGATTTTGGCAATAAATAAAAATCAATTTGGTGAGTTTTATTTTGCGTTTTATCACCGGGTGGAATTGCTATGATTTTTATTTATTGCCAAAATCATAGCAATTCCACCCACTCCTACGATTGTTCATTTGGCACACCACAACTTTAATTGTTATAAGAATTTTTTTCAATTATTGACAAGAAATAATTTCTACCCCTTTAGATAAAATATGGAAATATTGAAGGACATAGAAGAATCCGTATATTCAACTTTAAATTTGTAAAGATCAGCCCAAAAAAATGAAAGCCGCATATTTGTCAATTTGACCAACTGAGCTGTGAATCTTCCATCTTCTTGCAAGGGCTTCGGAATCGCCCACACCCCACCCGCTTTGTCCTATATATTTTTTTTTAGTTGAGGGATGTTTACGGAAGGGTGAGGTGGGTCTGTCCGCTGGAATATGTAGAAAATCAGTGAAAAAATTGTGAAAAAATCAGAAAAAATTGATCATTTTTAATGATTTTTTTGCATTTTAAGGGACAAAATCCTCCCCCACACCCTCCCCCCCTTGGAACCAAATGTTAATGTTTTTTTAACTTTTCACTTCTCTAGACCTTCTGAAGAAATGTTAAGGCTAAAATATTCCTTTTCATCCCTTCAAATTTTTTTCGTTGTCCCATAATTAATGAAAAGGGGTGGAAATAAGTAGGGGGTCCCCCCCCCGAAAACGGTACGTGGTGGGGGAAAACGAAGGTCATATTTGGATTCAGGAGGTCATTTTACTTAAGAATCTGAAGGAATTTTCTCGGGGCCAGAAAAAAAGTTTCATTTTGTAGCACAGTGCTATTTATCTGTCTCTGTCCGAAGAGTTCAAATGTTTTAGAAATATACTCGCATGAATATTCTAAATCAGGGGTTCTTAAACTTGTGTAGTTCACGCATCTCCTGTATTTTTTTTCTCACTGACCCCTTTCTAACATTTTATGTCACCCTTCAAGTTTGATTTTTGAACCAGTATGAATTTCTTGGTGTATAATGTATATGGATTTTTTTTTTTGAATAATAAACAAGGAAGAAAAATAGTCTGCTATGCACTTCAGTACAAAGCACTTCAATGCTATATAATAAAATAATATCTATCTATCTATATATATTTTTATATCAATGGACTGGGGTGACCGTAAATATTTATAACAAGGATTTACTTATCAACCTTATAAGAAATAATTTTTTAATTAGAATTGTTTCGCGGACCCTCAGAAACCACTTCTCGGTCCCCTGGGAGGCGGCGGTCCGCAGTCTAAGAACCCCGTTAGGTGAACAAAATTTGCTATTCTAAATTAAAATATTTTTCATGAAAATTATTTCTATATTGAATAACTTACTTGATGGCCATAATGGTATTTTACCGAAGGTCAAATGTAAAAATAAAAAAAAAAAAAAAAAAATAACTTACATCAATATAAGAATCCAGAGGAAGGGCAAATATTGATTGTTTGTGAGCTCGAACAAGTTTAGTTGTGAACGTGATGCATCTCAATGCGATATTACAAGCCGTGGCAATATTGGGCACATGGAGCAAATGAGACATCAAACATCGAATCACTTGACGCAACAATTTATCAAGATCTGTAGGCTGGAAAAACGTTAAATGTAAATAAATATATTCAGGAAAAAAAAAAAGCAGAAATGGTTTGGAGTGAACTCCTTACGTAAATATTTCTTTGTGTGGAGTCAATATGCTTTAAAAATTGTGGATTAAGAATCCATTATATAAGTATTATTTATATATGAGGAAGAGTATTTTTTGATACCAAATCCTCCCCACTTTCCCCAGTAGGTCTATAATTACTGTGAATTCTTCGATATATTAACGTAGGGAATATAAAAAAAATAATTTTGATAAATGCTGATAAATAATATTTCACTAACCTCCTCCTCTTTAGCAAGTTCGATGAGTCGTCCACCTGAAGCAGTTAATAAATTAGCGATATCAATAAGAAGAGTTTCTTTCCGATAATCGGGTAATTTCTTTTTTTGTCTTGTGTCACTGGCCAACGGCTCAATGTGCTTTATGATAAGACTGATTAAAAGGATGCTCGCTGAACGGACTAAGGCAGTTATACATCTAACAGCATCAGCTTCAGGTAGGCACTGAAGAGCAGCCCGTGTTAATGTTTCGGTAGCAGATCCCAGCCATGAAGAATAAATCCGAATCTGGCACAAAAAAAAATTTTTTTAATGTATAAATTTTTCTTCCTATTCTGGCCTCCCCCGAAATTTTTCAAATCTATATAGGCCTACATATATACGGGTATATGGCCAATATCTATATTTTTGTTTTAAAGGGTGCGTCGCAAAAATAAAAAAAAATAAAAAAATGAAGCATTTTTTAAATAAAATATACGAACGAGGGGATCTACTGATACTTGAAACTCCACACGAGTTCATAAAATAATAGTATTATTTTTAGAAAAATAAAACGACAAACTTAAAGTCACAACGACAAAACTATTTGATCAACCCGTTAGTATTAGAGAAATAATACTATATTGAAAATGCAAAAGGCACCTCAAAGGCAAAATAAATAGTATTAATACTCACCACAATTAAACATAATGATTGAACTTCTTTGGATATTACAAGACGAGGTGTCTTTAAGGTTTCTTCTATAATGCTTAAGAGGGTGGATATTAATCTTGGTGGTCTCATTAAATCCACGGTGAAAGACAATGATTCGGGACCAATGGCTAAGCATGAAACTTGGCGTAAAACACGCAATAATAAATCGCATCTAACCTAAAAATTATTACGAGAGAGTTTATATCTTTAATCTTAAAAATAAATTTTTTTTTTTATATAAAATTAACAAATTTATGTTCCTGGGTATAGAGAGCTTAGGGTCAAATCATCAATTAATTTTGAAATTTTGGGACGAGGTCTAAATGGATAGCCTCAGATGACAAAAAAGATAAAAAAAAAAAAATTAATTGTATTCAAATCAGGGATGAAAATTGTACCAAATTATCGGCTGGCCCGCAAAGAAGAGCATCAAAGACGTCGGAACATAACTGAGGATCAGTGCAAAGAACCAAGATAACCCCATAGATTCGAGCTGCTTTATTTCGATTGTCTTCTGAATCTATATGTCTTCTAGGATGTTGCCTTCCTTGGACCTTAAAATATTTATTAATAAATAAAAAAAGAAACAACAAGAAAGTGGATAAGAAATTAAAATACATTACATGTGCGTAATTGACAAGAAAATCTCGCATCTGATTTCGTTCTTCTATAGTATTTGCAACAAGATAACGTTGACAAATATAGTCATCAATAATTTCTAAGCAAACGAGCTTCACCAACTGATCACAAGGAAGAGTTTGTGTCAATAATGACATGCCCACCTAAAAATACAATGATTTTAATTAATGCCTTTAGATGGCCCCGTGGAAATGTGGGTATGATAGCTCTGTGGACCCAAAATCAAAGTTAGATTTTTTAATTGAATTAAATGTGAATAATGTTTCTACTTAGGAATATGGATCAATTAAAGCGAATCTATATTTCTACCGAATCTATTGTGTATGTCTTAATAGAAAGATGAGCAGCTTGACGTTGGTATGAAGTCTATTCACTTCAAATAGCACAAGAGTAAAATAATAGAAAACATTTTATACCTGAAAGCCAGTGCTTGAATTTCTTAAATTATCAAAATAAATATTGGCCAGAAGATGGGCGTCTGGATCGCCATGAGGCTCAAGCCCGGTTTGTGCCCAAATATCCTCCATTTGTTCCTACCCTTATATGAAAAAAAGTAAATTAAAACTTGAAATTTTGAATAAGGTTGATTTCGTTAAATCGGTGTGATCCATAAAATAATAACCTAATCATATTTTATGTTTATATTTATAATGTTACTATGGAGATAAAATATGGAGATATTAAATAAAAACCTTAAAGATTTTTTCAAAGTTCCAAATTCGTTGTTGCCTCGATTTTACAAAAATCCATACTGTCGTGATATTTTGCTGGTTCTTTTCTGAGCTATTTCACTGAAAATATCAAAAAGAAATCATTTTTTATACTTAAAAATTTTTCCCTATGTTTTAAACTAATGTTTTGTGGCTTATGACTATCTTTCACTAATTGCTCAGGGGCCCACATCTTGTGGGTACGTGGATGGCGACCACGAGCTGCCCGAGCTGGGAATGGCAGTCCTTCAGTTCTTTAAATATCTGTCTCTTCCTTCCTCTTTTTCAACAGGCGTCAGACCTTGCGACGGGCCAGGCTGACCTATTTCTTCCTGTCGTAAAAACGTATGATAGGGTTGGAGGGAAAGAGTGAGCCGACCCCGCATCGCGGGACAAGGCGAGGAGAGAAGAAGAAGATCTTCCACTAAGCCCTTTTCATTTCATCTTTTTACAATTCTGTTTGAAGTAATTTGTTGTTGCTTGGAAGGATAGACCGTTTCTTTTAGACAAGACAACATTACTAGGAGGCACCACGTAGAGGTTCCTTCCATGCCTCCCAAAAAAATTATCTCCATCTTCTTTTGAAGCCCTTCGATGTGAGTAAATGCCGTTTACTCTCGCAGCTTGTGGTCCAGAGGCGTACCAAGACAATTGCGGGCCTGGGGCGTTACTAGAAGAGAGCGCCTATATAAATTTTTTACCAGAGGTGTACCCGTATAATGAATTTTTTCGGGGGACGGGGCGAACATATTTTTTAAATATCCTTCCCTTACATACACAAAAATATTTTTAAAATACGGTATATCCCCGAGCCCCGAGGGCCCCGGGCCCTCTCAAGGACAAATTTTCATTAAACTTTTTTTCATCTAAATTTTTTCGTTTTTGGCGAGCCCTGGGGGCCCCAGGGCCTCTCAACAAAAGACAAATATTTGGATGCCTATGCCGGCTCGGGGCCTGGTGCGGACCGCCCCCCCCCCCATTGGTAGGCCTCTGTTATGGTCATTTAAAAAATGTATTTTTCAATGTATCTTCAAAGTGGTGGAAGAAAAAAAAAAAAAATTCTAGGACATTCTTCCATCTAGCAGTATTTTAATATTGGCAAGTGATGTCCAAATGATTTATAGAAAAGGAGGCAAATGGCTAAGCAGGACAAGCTGCAGAAGTTAGCTCCTTCGTGTTCGAGAAATCTCCTCATCGGGATTGAAAGGTGGGAGGTAATCTCACCCTCCAGTAACAGACACAAATGGGTCAATTTCAATTCTTGAATCCAAAAATTGCTCTTCCTTCTAAGTAAATGAACTTGAGCAACACCATTTAAGAATTCTGGACGTTGAACTTGTTTCAATTTTATCACATGGAATAAATTGCAAAAGTATTAATTCTTACAAAATGCTTCTAACATATGAACATATATCTAAAGTATAACTGTTATGATGAATTTTGCAAGTTATTTAAATCTTGGATCTCATATCTTATCAATATACATATTGATGAATCTTTGAATAAATATTTATATGTAATTTAAATTAATACTTTCTTCAAATTATTATTTTTCTCTTTTTACTTTATTAAGATCTTCTTTTCTGTTTTTTAAATTATTATTATGTTATCTTAAAAAACCATCATTGTAAAGGGCACTTATTTTGAACTAACTACATTTTTTTGTATTTAAATAAATAAATAAATAAATAAAAATGAATGAGTGCCAAAAAAATTTTCTGGATGGTTTTTTGCTGATCGAAATTTTCTGGATATTTTCTATACTGTATATTTTAGATCATCTATCTGAAAAAAACTTAATTCTAATAAATAAATATGCAATCGAAATTATTTAAATGTATAATAATATTAAAAAAAATTACCTTTCAGCAATTACTCCTCTAATATCGACTAGGAAAAACATTCCATTAAAGAATAAGAGCATTAAAATGTTAAAAAGAATTAAAATGTTGACTTCATCTCTTAAAGAAAAAGTCAAATGAAAAGACTAGAATCGAGGAGATGTGAAGTCAAATACAACTTTCTCCATCGCTGGCCTTTATATATATATATATATATTTTATATATATTATAAAAACGGAGCGCATCTTTCGTCGCTCTTTTAGATAAATATTATTATTTATTTATGAAAGTGAGACGATCGTCCTAAAAAAAAAATTAATTAGTATTGGCTCTAATCAGTTAATTATGAGAATATTAATTAAGTAAGTGTACTATTACCTTTCATTTGCGCGATTTTTTTCCATCTCTCACACAAATTTTCACTAATGAAAAGTAAACTCAAAAGTTATCTCTTTTAGTTTTCTGACAATAATTATTTACTTATATAAAATATTTAAATGAGTCAATTGTGTTATTAAACATGCTATAATTCCTAACCTGAAAAAAAAATTCAATTAGCCTTAATTCTAATCAGTTAATTTATAAGAATTTTGAATTACTGTTCAAATTTATTTATGTTTACCTTTAATTTTCCAAAAAATATTGAAAATTTTCTCTCTTCTCTCACTTTTTTACACTCACATAAACACTAAATAAAAAATAAACCCGAAAAAAGATATCTTCATCTACTACAACAAAAAGTGTATGTAGTAAATGAAATTAATAAAAAAAGAACAAGCAAGAAGGTTTTAAATAATTAATTATTTCTTGCTTGCCGAAAACATATATATATATATATATATATATATATATATATATATACAGTATTTACCGTAAACCGGGAGTCTGAAGAAATCGTATCAATGAGAATGAGTGTGATTTTTTGGATTACAAGCAAACGAGTGCGGGGGCTAACCCGGAAGAGATCCTACCTAGCCTAACACAAAATACGAAGACAATAGAGTATTTGTAACCCCGTCTCCACCATCAGATCGGTGGAGCCCTCAGGTTCCTAGCCTCAAGGATTGCAATTTTGACACTCCAGGCTATTCCTGAAGAAACGGCAACCCTTCCCTGACTCGTTTAACCCATAGAGCCACCTCAAAGCCACCCTCAAAGATACAAAAACATATCAGACTCGCGAAAGCTTCAATAAAAGACGTCTTTTCGCAAAACACAAGAACACTTCAGAACCTGGGCTTTGATCTTTCAATCAGATTTGGCCGCATCTCTTAAGGAACCGAAATCAACGAGAATATCTTTCATTTTGGCTCTCTGTTTGGATCCTAAATTAAAAGAACAAATCAAGGCATCCTAACAAAACGAACGAGCTAAAAGGCACCTGGAGCTAATAACAACAACTATCCAACAGAGGCATAAAATGAAAGTATTCACCTTGGTTTCTCCACTATTAGATTCACGAGGAGGAGCTACAGGTTCATAACAAAATCCCTCTCGTTGGTTCGTTGGCATGGTGCACCCTCCACCCCTCTAGATTTACATCTTTAAACTACATTTAAGGTGTGAAAATAAATTTTCTAAATTATAAATATCGAAAAGTGAATACAATTAAATTTGTATTCGTTTAGCATTCATACCTTAAGCCCTGGATACTAAGATGATGAGAAATTCCCGCGGCGGGAGAGGCTCTTCTCTTTCTGCCAGCTGAAAAAAGTACATCCTAAAAAGCTAATCTAATCTACCCCCTTTAATATTCTTGCACCATGCTTAATATACCTTTGTTCTGTTGACCCTCAGGAATCTGTAACAAAAAAGAGAAAAATGAAATTAGAAACAGATCATTTATATATGTTTTGGATTTATGGGTGTCTGTCTAGAGAATAAAATATTCACCTCCTGAGGGGTTGACGGTCGCTCGAAGCTCCTTGCCTGGCACTCGTAGAGCTGATCCATCGAAGATCCCTGCACTCGTAGAGCTGATCCAGTTGAACGTTGAACACTTAACACTGATCACTGAACACTTAACACTAAACACTGCACTGGAGAACACAAACCTGCAAAAGAGAAAATATTTAAGAATCAATTCCTAAGAGTTCTAGTAATCTAGTTTTTTTGTTTTTTTGTTTATGGGGGAAGGGGGATCGGCTGAATTGAAGATTATGTCGACAATTTTTTTAGGGAACTTTTTCCGGGTTTTTTTCTCACTCCATTCATTTTATTTGCCAAAAATAGAGCCACTTTGATCCAGATTTCTATAAAAATAACGAAAATATAGAAGAAAAATTAAGGTGACACTAACCTATAAAAACGGAAATAATTTTATTTATTCAACGACTAGGCCCATATTTAAAACAAATATTAAGGCAACTTAAGGTTGGGGATTCGAATATAATTTAAAACAACTTCCTGCGGTCCCGACTTTGCTGGGTTTGGTCCGGTTAAGGTTCAGCTGGTTTAGGAAAAAAAATTTTAAACAACTAGGTAACTTTTTCGGCTTCGGCTCGGTTAGTTTCGGTCCAAAACCGTTCAGTTAGAAGCGATTGGATATTACTTAAAAATTAAAAATGGGCAGCCGAAGGCTGTTAAATAATATCCAATCGCTTCTAACTGACTGGTTTTGGACCGTCCTATTCTGGTTCTAACCGATACGAGGGCCGACTAGGGAATTTTCTCGGTTGACAAAAAAAGGCTGCACATGCAAAATATTTGATTAATTCCCTATAATTACACTGTTCATGATTTTTAAGATTAAAAATATAATCGAGAAAGAAAAAAATACGAAATGGTAAGATATAATATATTTCTTATAGGATAACTTTCATATTTCTTCTATATTTTCGTTATTTTTTAAAGAATTTGGCTTTGCCACCTCTATTTTTGGCTAGTAAAATGAATGGAGAGAAAAAAATCAGAAAAAGTTCCCTATCATAGAAAAAAATTGTCGACTTAATGTTAAATCGAGTTGGGGGATCTTTCAAAATATAAGTTTGCCCTCCCCCAGAAAAAATTTTATATACGCCGAAGGCTAATAGATGATATACGCCCCTGTTATTAGATGCATTATAAATAAACACCATGATTGAGGAAATCTTTTGATATCATGAAAAAGTGGCGATGAATAGACACCGTGGGGATGAAATTCTCATAATAGTAAAATCGTATATATTAAATATTTAAATAGAGATTCAGTATAAAATCAAGATCATTTTCCTCACTTTTTATGTTGTTCATAAATTTCGAAGCATTTTATTATGCAAATAATACATTTCTCACGGAAATTTTTATTCTAATCTATAGTTTGATCTTTAATGAATGTATCTAACTATAAAATGTAAATGTACTTACCAAAATGAAATTATAGGCCCGGAGCGACACGGCCGTGTTGTCCATGTCGAGCTCTCTGCACGACTAAAGGCGATGCTTTGTCTAAACTTGAATCGAGCAGACAAGCGCAAGCAGGTCTTAGCAGGAAAAACTAGAAAGAAAAAAAAGAAAGAGAATTAGGAAAAATTTTCAACTCATACCATTATATACCCTAGTATATATATACAGCGGCGTAACTAGCCGTTGAGGGCGGAGGGGGCGATGCTCAACCAGGGCGACGTTTTTTAAGTTGTAATATAATTTTAAAGAAAGCCATCAATTTACATAGTCAATCTATGGAAAGAATATGATAAAATCACGGTTCCTGGGCTATATTTTAGATGCCCTAGGGCGCCTATGTCGGTATCGAGGGGAGCCAAAGGCTTGAAGCGCCTAAGGCGGAGGGGACGAGCGCCCCTCTTCGCCTCAATCTAGTTACGCTACTGTATATATATACACACACATATAGTAAATATTTTTTAGAATATTTGGCAAAATTGGGTCAAAAAGCTCTATACCCAATGCATTCCAATAGGAAAATTCTCGATTTTTCAAAAATATTTTTAGCCTTTCAAATTGGGGATTTTCCTGGGCTGTCTATAATGTCATCTAAAAGGGTGCAAAAAAATTTTCATTCAAATAGAAGTCGATCAAACAGAGTATGACATATAGACCAGAGAATTCTGAAAATATATATACAGTGTACCCTTTGAAAGCTATCTATCTATTAGTAGCCCTAAAAATAAATTAAAATCTGAAAATCTTTAAATTTATTTTGATTGCATTGATAAATCGAAATTTTCACCAAAAAGAATCCCCAAAAACAAATTGACTCAATTAGTTAAAATTTTAAGTTAAGTATTTTTTATTTCCTTAAATGATCTCTTTCTTTTATTTTCAAATCCTTTAAATAACAATGATTGTTTGTTGATTTGAGATTCCAATGTGTGTGTGTTTTTTATGTGATTGAGTTAATATGTTGTATCGTGTATTTTTTAACGTTTAATTAAGTATATTTATATTATTAATTCTAGTCCCTTATTCCTACATTCTCTCTTTATTTGATATTAAATCCCTTGTGTTGCAAGGGATGGCCTAAGCAGCCTACCTCAATAAAAAAATAAATACAAAAAATAAATTTCCAAATAGTTTTTGGGCCAAACTCACATTAATTTTTTTTATTAGAAAAAATCAATTTTCATGTTTAAAATAAATAATATGGACTGTAAATGTAAGAGATTATTAAAAAAATAAAAGATGATTTTTCTAAAGTGAAAAATAAGAAAATGAATTTATCAAAATCAATTAAAAAAAAAATAACTTGTATTTCTATAAATATAATCAGGAACAGTAAAAATAATTATATAGGCCTGTATATATTTGGAATTTATAGGAATGAAATCAGCTGTTAATTAGATCATCTAGTCACTTTGTATATATACTTGGATCACTTATTACTGTTATTTCACTTTATTTTCAATATTATTAGCAAATATAAAATTTTTTTCTATTATATTTTATTTGTTAAACTTTGAGCTAAAAATCCTGATTTAATCAAGTGTCTGTAACTGAAAATTGTACTTGAAAGTCACAGACCAAAGTTTTAACATTTGTTAAAATAAAAGAGAAAAATTTTTTTATTTATTAATGACAAGAATTCATTCAAGAATCATTGTGATCCAAAATATATCAATGGGGTTATAAATTCATAAATGATTTTGATAAATCTATTCTCTTCTCTTTCAAATTAGAAAATCATCTTTTATTTTAAATATGAAAATTGATTTATTGTAAAAATATATATATATATATATATATATTCAAGAACATGTGAGCACTTAAAATTTTCAAAGGAATTATTAAAAAGTAGAAAAGTTAAATGACCAAAGGATGAATATTATTCATTCCAAAATGAAATAAAAAGTGGAAATTTACTTTTTGTATTGATATTTAGTATCAAATAAAATGAAAAAATATTCAGGTTTTCAACTGAATCTAAAAAACCCCTCTCCCCTCCCCCTCTCCCGCCCTCTCCCCCTCTTTTTCTCTCCCCTCCCCCCCCCCCCCCCCCCCCCCCCCCCCTTTCCCCCTCCCTTCCCGACTTGCTATAAATTAATAAATCATGCTATGATTTTAAATCATATGTAAAAAGGCATTATTTTGCAATTTTATTATCTGTAATTTCCAAGATCTGTCATCTAATTTTGCTTAGGATTAAGATCCAAATTGGAACAAAAACTATATTTAAAGAAATTCATTCACATTTAAGAAAATACTTAGTAAAATTTTAATATTTAATAAAATACAATTAAGGATTTAAAAAAGAAATTAAATAAAAAGAATTAATAAGAGATGAAGAGCAACTAGTTTTGTTAACTCAAACACAGATATATATAATTAATTTGTTAGAAATAATAACATACACACAAATACATAACAAAATCATGCAAAATTGATTAATTATCAAGAGAAATAATTAAATTTACCTTAAAAATAAATTAGATGAGAAGAAATTTTAACTGGGAAACATACTACACCAAGTCGTGTGAGGTCCAGTCCAGTCAGAGAAGCTGTCAAGATGGACGATCAATTCTTTGTCAATTATTTATAAAAAAAAAAATTTAAAAGAGGAAAAAAAAAATTTGTGAAATAAATTATTCTAACTTTAAAAAATAATTTAGAATAATTTTTTATGTGAATTTTTATTTTTTTTTTTTAATTTATTTTTCATGATATCAAAAAAAAAAAAAAAAATTAAATTCACATGTCTGTTAAAAATTTGTTAATATCAATAAAATTATTTTAAAAACAAAATTAATAATTCTTAAATCCTATATTTTAAAGTTTAAATGAAAGCAAAATGAGAATAGCATCAAAAAAATAATTGATTTTTGAATTTTAAGAGAAAGTAAAAATTAATATGTCAAAATAAATTTGGAAAATCGATTTTTAATCATTTTCAGAACGTTTTGAGACTAAAATTTCATTGTTTTTGCTTGAATATTTTATATACTAAGTTATTCAATCAATATCAAGGCCTAAATGTGTTTATTTAATTAAAAAACAATAAATTAGGATAATTAGAAAATGAAAGAGGCAGTTAAAATTTGAAGATGTAAAAGGCAATTAATAAACCCCCATTTTATGTGGTCGTAGTTAAATAAAAAAATGTCTATAGCTTTATAATTGATTGAAAAGACCAGTTTTGCATTTTTCCACAAATCCAACGAAAAATAAGAGAGATATAGCGACTTTTTGAAAAGCGATTCTGCGCGAGAAGAAAAGCCTAGACTAGAGTGAAGCGAGGCTCCCTGGCTGCACTCTGGGCGCCGATCGAATTAGAAAAAACAAATTGATGCTCTCCCATCATTTGAAATAATTGCCAAATTGATTGATTTCTTGATCTTTTTATGCTTTTATAAAATTTTATTCGAAAGTTTTTTTTAACTATAAGAATAAAAGACTGCATATTTATCTATAAAAAATTCAATCCTTTGAGAAAAAATAAAATTTCAAAATATTTTGTCTTCTATCAAAGAGATTCTTATTTCTCATAAATATTAAATAATAAAATCCATCCCTTTAGACCTTTAGTTCAGGGCTTGTTAAACTTTTTGAGTCGCGGCCTCGTTGGAACCAAAATAAATATCTTTAAGTTTTTTTCGATTTTCTCTAAATTCGCTCCAACGATTTTTTTTTTTTTATTAATAAATCAATTATTTTTTAATGCTCTTTAAAATGTATATTCTCATTTTGCCGTTGAAATCTTCTGAACAGGGCCGTAGCCAGAAAATAATTTCGGGGGGAGGGGGTTTGATTTGGTGGAACAGTAGAAAATCATAAAATCGTTTTAATAAAAAAAGTAATAAATAAAATGGTGTCATCATCATATATATATTTATTAGAAAACCATTACCAGAATTTTGTTTGTAATGATTGATTAACTATTATGTTGTGTATAACAACAAAGTAAGACGGGCGCACTAAAATAAATATCTTTTTTTTTATTTCGGGGGGGGGGGGGGATCATCCCCCTTGATCCCCCCCTAGCTACGGCCTTGCTTCTGAAGACCACTTTACTCTTGTTCTTCATAGGAAAGATAGGTGAAATGGTTGCCATGGCAGGGGCGTATATAAGGAGGGGGGGGCCGAGGGGGCCCGGCCCCCCCCCGAATGACGCCACTGTACGCCACTGTGCCATGGTAACAGAATTTAAATCTTTTACTTTTTAGATTAAAATCAATCAATTATTTAGATCCCCTTTTAAAAAGTACATCAGTAATATTTTGTGAAAATTGTTTGAAGTACTCAATTCATTTCATCTAAATTAAATTTTACACTTTGATATTTAACTATCCTACAGTAATACAAGATCGAAATATCGCTTGTGTTCAAATAAATATAACAACCATGTGATGATGAAGAATTGAAAGATTTTACATCTAACTAAATATATAACTATCATTTATTTGGCAATATTCTCTGACTGCTTAATTAATTTTTATTTTCTCGTTCAATTTTTATTATTTCTTCCAAATGTCCAAAAAAAAAAAAAAAAAAAAATTCAACTTAAAAAAAAAAGGAGTTAAATTATTAGAAAGCATTTTTCTTAGAAAGAGGGGAGGGCGCCTGGCGCGTTTATCTCCTCAGCAACAACCGAGCAGTGGGGTGAGGGAACCTGTCACCCACGACCCTCCCTCCTTCGGCCAAACTAAGAGCTTAAAATAATTATATTGGAAATGAATAAAAACTTTGATAAATCAATTGTCTATAACTCAGAAACCGCGCATCCAATTCGCATCGGATCTTTTGTAATGAGTTTAGAATTTCCTAGAGAATCTTCACATGGAACTAAAATTGAATAATTAAGAATATATTTTTACTTTCTCTTACCTATGTATATATGCATGGGCGTACCCAGGATCAAAACTAGGGGGGGGGGAGCATGGTCAGATCATGGTCGTCCAGGGGGCAGATTGTGACATAGCTATTTTTTATATAGAGAGGTAAAGCCTTCGAATTAAAGGCTTAAAAACCCTTGAGTCCTAACAAAAAGAATCATTCCCCGTCGCCATCCACCAATTTTGTTTCGTTTCATCACTTTTAAATATTTAATTTTTTTTTTTGTTGCTTCTAGGGGGGGGGGGGCAACTGCCCCCTTCTGCCCGCTCGCTGGGTACGCCCATGTATATATGTAATATATATATAGAAAGTAAAGTATTGGATTCATGTCAAAAATTCGATGTCGAGATTTTGATGGATCTTTGCGTTTTTGAGGTCCCCTGAATCCAAAAAAGTGGTTTTCACGACATAGTCTGTCTGTCTGTGTTAACTTTTAAGCATGAAGGAATTGAGCTATGAGGCTGAAATTTTATATATAAGTTAAATACCCCCACGGGACAGGAAAAATAAGCTTTTAATCAAAATCGGCCAAAAAGTACTAGTACTTTACTGATGCACTTTTTCAAGTTTTATTTTTAAGTATGAAGGAATTGAGCTATGAGGCTGAAATTTTATATTTAAGTTAAATACCATGGGCGCCCCCGGGTGTGGCGTAGTAGGTAGCGTGCTAACCTCCTATACCAAACGTCGCGGGTTCGGACCCAGGCAGTCCGAAGATTTTATTTAAGTCATTTGGATACCAGATGGCTTAAATAGAAATGCCTGAACCCCAAATTTATTTATTAATTACAACGGTTATCGTAAAAGTCTTATATGGCCTAAGTTGCCGAAAAGACTGTGTGAATGTGTGTGTGAGTGTGAGTGTGAATGAGAAAAAGTGTGAATGTTTAAAAAAAAAAAAAAAAAAATCATGGGCGTAGCCAGGGGGAGGCAGGGGGGCCTTTGCCCCCCTCCCCCTGGCTGGTCCTAAAAATTAAAAAAAAAACAAGCAAATATATATTTTTCCCATTGGGAATTTTTTTTTTAACACCCCAATCCACTACATTAATTTAATTTTTTTTTTATTTAAATAAATAATTAATAATCTATGTATATATTAATTGCAAACCCCCCCTCTCGCCCTAACGAGGGGTTGCCCCCCCCCCCCCCTAACAAGAAGTCTGGCTACGCCCATGTTAAATACCCACCGGGACCGGAAAAATAAGCTTTTAATCAAAATCGGCCAAAGAGTACTAGTACTTTACTGATGTACTTTTTCAGTTTTTTTCGATTTTTTCAAAATTCGCTCTAACGATTTTGATTAAAATTCAAAAATCAATTATTTTTTAGATGCTCTTTCAAATGTATAATCTCGTTTTGCCCACAAAATTGTATGAAGCACACTTTACTCCTGTACTTCATAGAGAAGATAGGAGAAATGGTTGCCATGGTAACAAAATATAAATATTTTCCCATGTTTATAAATTTGACATCTTAAATTCTAATATATTGGCGGAACTAAATATATGTCGACACGAAAAATCTGGTGTGGCAAGCACAGAACACAACTTTCGATTGCCGAAGGTAAGAGAAAGTTGTGTGCTGTGCGACAGTCACACCAGATTTTTTATTTTTTTATTTCTCTTTATTAGCAATCTCCGCAGTCCCAATTTTTATTAAATAAACGAATATTATATAAATTTTAAATAAATACCTTAGGGGTTGTCCACATATTACGTAACGCGTTAGGGGAGGGAGAGGCATGGGCGTAACTAGGGGGTGCCGGGGGGCAAGGCCCCCCAGAAGGATCTTGCCCCACCCCCCAGAAAGCTCCCTGCCCCAAGAAAAATTGAGAAAAAATATGGGGCTTTCCAGGCCAGCATCAGGTCCCAAGGCCCCCTCCCCCCCCCCAGCCAAATTCTCTAGTTACGCTCATGCTGATATACTTTTTTAGTTTTTTTTTTTGTTTTTTCACTGCAAGGATTTTTTTTTTAAATTAATATACAACTATTTTTTAGATGCTCTTTAAAATGTATATTCTCATTTTGCCGTTGAAATCTTCTGAATGGACCACTAGTAAAGTTAGTTAAGACCAAGAGTAACTTGGTCTTAACAGGAAGAATAGGAGAAATTGTTGCCATGGTAACAGAATTTAAATCTTTCTTTTTAGATTAAAATTCATATAAATCAATTATTTATTAGATGCCCTTTTAAAAAGTATATCAGTAATATTTTGAGAAAATTGTTTGAAGTACACTTTGATGTCTAAATGGCCTCTGTAGTTCAACAAATAATTAAAAATGAATTTATTGAGAGAAAATAAACAACATTTTTTGTTTATCAACATGTCTAATCAAGATGGGGTGTGTCTTTTTGACCGTTTGGGTGGGATGGTGGGCTTAAAGAATGTTTAGACGGATTTTGGATAACACCATCAATCAACTTATTCTTCACGATTCTGACCGATGCTGTGTAACTTACTCAATTCGCTGTTATCGAGGATGGATCTTTGAAATTGGGCGCAGTTGGCTGCTGGTAAGTAAGCAGGTAGTAGCATTTGTCTCTCTGTCTCTGGCTCTGACAGCATGTTTCAAGCCACAGCCATAAAGATATATCATTAATCTGTGATAATACCCTGCTCATTTGCTCCACCAGATTCGTTCTCCAACTCCAGCCAGCGCAATTGGTTAAAATTGTGGCCTTCATGCCAACATAAATAAAAAAAAGTTATTTAAAAATTTGTCGAAATTCCCTAAACATAGAGTTACCAAAATTTTTATTCCACAAATCCTTTCTCTCTCGTTATAATGACAGATAAATGAAATTATAAGTTAGCATTAAAAATAAAAGGAAATTGATAATATGATTTTAAAAAAAAGTGCAGGAGGTGGATTTGAACTCGGGAAGTTTGGTTAAGAATGGAAAAAAATATAGATTACTTGAGGACACATTAACCACTTGAGCCACACTTTATTTAATTAATTTAGAGAAAAATAAGCCATATTAGAAACATGAAATAAAAGAAGTATTAAAAATATTTTAATATTCCATATATGATATATCATTTTTCATTACTTTTTATGCAGATTAATAATTTATAATTAAAATTTCAAAAACATGCCTAGCTTTCAAATAATTCAATGGGCAAACGTCAGATTGTTTATGCCTTGATGTAATTAAACCAAAAACTCTATCTAACATATGATACATGTCATTAATTCTTGAATTCCCCCTGATTCCAGAGAACTAAAGCCCTTTTAATTATATGATCTAATTTGGGAGTTATTGGCGATCAAAGTTAAGCTTATTTTCCACCTTAATGACATCAACCCACTCAATTCTATATTATCGAAAAAGCTTATTTAGCATTGTCTGATTAAAACCAAATTTTTACCAGAGATTTATAATTAATAAATGAGTTTTTTTCTAAAGTTTCATTGAGATTGGTAAAGAAATAAATAAAATATTGAGTATTTTGTAAATTTAGTTTTAGAATTCGGGATCCCGGATGGGTAAAGAGAGCGTTCTATGAAACGGGTCTAGGCTTGCAATCTGAGATCCCAAATTCTAAAACTCAATTTACAAAATAGTCAATATTTTATTTATTTCTTTACCAATCTCAATGAAACTCTAGAAAAAAACTCATTTATTAATTATAAATCTCTGGTAAAAATTTGGTTTTAATCAGACAATGCTAAATAAGCTTTTTCGATAATATAGAAATTGAGTGTGATGATGTCATTAAGGTCGAAAATAAGCTTAACTTTGATCGCCAATAACTCCCAAATTAGATCATATAATTAAAAGGGCTTTAGTTCTCTGAAATCAGGGGGAATTCAAGAATTAATAACATGTATTATATGTTAGATAGAGTTTTTGGTTTAATTACATCAAGGCATAAACAATCCGACGTTTGCTCATTGAATTATTTGAAAACTATGCATGTTTTTGGAATTTTGGTTATAAATTATTAATCAGCATAAAAAATAAGGAAAATATATATCATATGTGAAATATTAAAATTTTTTTAATACTTCTTTTATTTCAAGTTTCTTATATGGCTTATTTGTTCCCAACATAATTAAGTAAAGTTTGACTCAGGTGGTTAATTCGTCATCAAGCAATCTTTATTTTTTTAACCAAACTTCGCGAGTTCAAATCCACCTCCTGCACTTTTTTTTTAATTCTTAACTGTTTTTTTATACCTCATGTGGAGGGGGGGGGGCTGGTGCGCGCGCCAAAAATCACCTGGCATGGAGGCGGCAATCAAGTCTCATTCTTTTTGTATTATATTAGTTTCTAATCTGCATATTTATTAAAATTTTATTTAATTTTATAATTTATTATTTAAAAATTAATTGTTTGAAAAAGCATGAAAATAGGACAATTATATAGTAGAGGTTGAAGTTTAATTTAGGTTGAATAAACAGATTATATCTGCTGAGCCTTCTGATGAAGATGAAGAAATCAAGAGGAATTTTTTTATATGAAGAAAGTTTTTTAATCATTTTAAGTAATTTGAGATTTGCTTTTTAGGTTAAATAAAAAATCTGGAATTATAAGTAAAATTAATTCCTTTTTACAGTGGCGTACCGAGGGGGGGGGGGCGGTCCGCCCCAGGCCCCGTGCCGGCATAGGTCCCCATATATTTATAAAAAAAAAATTTAATGAAAATTTCTCTTTGAGAGGCCCCGGGGCCCTCAGGGCTCAAATAAAAACCGAAAAATTTAGTTAAAAAATCAAAATTTAATGAAAATTTCTCTTGTGAGCGAAATTATTTTAAAATAAAAATATTATAATAAAATAAACACAGTACTTGAGAACGGCTGCAGAATAAACATTCGAAACGTTTTACATACAGTATTTATATTTTTAATAAATAATTAATAGTGGTTGAGTTAGTGGCTGTAGATATTGCAATGTTGGGTAGCGAGGATGCAGCCAAAATTTCTAATTTTGTAAATTATTAAATAAAGAACAATTTGAACTGTTAAATTAAAACGAAAATGGGTAAAAATAGACTAATCACTTTTATATAACTATTTATAATAAAGAAATATTGAAAAAATTAATCATTTAATACTTCGAAATTCTCTGAGCCATTGCCCTCATGGTAGAAATTTTAAAAAACCGACTTGGCCAAATGACACATGTTCATAATGAATATGTACATGAAAAATTGTAAGTAAATATATGTAAATTTATTATTTATTTTCATATGTATACGTTTGTAAAAAAGAAAATCTCTTTCAATTTGTCATGTAGCCTGAAGGACTGAAGATGGCAAAATAAAACTTTCGCCGAAACGTCTCAATTGGAATTGTTGTTTTTCTTTGGTCCAAAACCTCTTTGGCTGCATCCTCGCTACCCAACAAATAATTAATAACAAAAATGTGATCTATAATTAAAAATTCCACTAATAATAATAATTAAAACCACAAAAGCTTTAATAAACAAAATAAACATAATCAATCATTAATTAATTACTTCATTCATACGTTTTTTTATTTTATTTTAATACATTTTTATTAAAAATAAGATCTGTTGTAACAGGAGAATAGAATAGTAGAGGAGTGTGTTGGCGCGAAAAGTGACGTCATCAAAAAAAGGAATACTCCTTTCTGTTTTTAATCTCCTGGTAATTAAATTATTATTTTGTATATAAAATCTTTATAATAGAATAAAATAACTGATTTGTGCTGCACTCTTGTGGAGACTTTAACAATTATACTTATAATTCTAAACGTCTCCGCAAGATCGCAGCACAAATCAGCTTGAATAGGAACACTCCTGTCTGTTTTTAATCTCCTGATATAAAAAAAATATTTTGTATTAAAATCTTTATAATAATAGATAGAATAAAATAACTGATTTGTGCTGCACTCTTGTGGAGACTTTAACAATTATACTTATAATTCTAAACGTCTCCGCAAGATCGCAGCACAAATCAGCTTGAATAGGAACACTCCTGTCTGTTTTTAATCTCCTGATACAAAAAAAATATTTTGTATTCAAATCTTTATAATAGATAGAATAAAATAACTGATTTGTGCTGCACTCTTGTGGAGACTTTAACAATTATACTTATAATTCTAAACGTCTCCACAAGATCGCAGCACAAATCAACCTGAGACCTCCCTGCCTGAGATAGTCTCTTCAATGAGTGTTGAAATACGAGGTTGTAATATGGCATTACATTCCATATCTTACAGGCTAAGGCAACTTCTATTGGAGGAATTTAAATCCATTGTTCTTATATCATTAATTTGTGATAATACCCTGCTCACAGGGCCGGCGCAAGCTATTCTGCCGCCCTAGGCAAGATATTTTTTTGCGCCCCCCCCCAAAAAAAAAACTTTAAAAATTTAATTTGCCGCCCCCTCCTTAAAATTTTCCCCGATCTCAAAAATTTTTCTGCGAAAATTTTTTTTTTTTTTTCGCGGAACCAAAATTTTTTCCCGTCTGCCACCTGCGGAACATTTTCTCTTGCGCGGAACCAAAATTTTTCCCGCCCGTAAAAATATTTTACCTTTTTTTTTTTAGAGACACAAAATTTTGCCGCCCCGGACCGAAATTTTCCCGTGTGCCGCCCGCGGAACAAATTTTTCCCGCCCGTAAAAGTAGTTTTACCTTTTTTTTATTTTAGAGACACAAATTTTTGTCGCTTGCGGAACCAAAATTTTTTTTATTTTTCCTTTTAGCCGCCCTCTCCAGGTTGCCGCCCTAGGCGGCCCCTAGTTGGTCTAGTGGACCCCGCCTCTGCCTGCTCATTTACTCCTCCAAATTTGTTCTCGCCCTCGGGGTTTGGTGTAGGGGTTAGCGTGTATACCTCGTATACCAAAAGTCGCGGGTTCGGACCCCCAGGCAGTCTGATGATTTTATTTAAGCCATTTGGATCAGGGGCGTATATAGAAATTTTCTTCGGGGGGGGCCCGAACTCAAAAATTTTTCTGAGGAAAATTTTTTTTAAGAAACTATACTTTTTCACACGAAATTTTTTGAGGAACATTTTTTCTATTGCGGAACCAAAGTTGTCCATCCTGCGGAAAGATTTGTTGCGCTGATGTCTGTATATCCCTATATATGTATATGTGTTTGGGAAATTTCGGGGGGCCCGGGCTCCCTCGCCCCCCTTAAATACGCCCCTGATTTGGATACTAATATGTATATTAATCTCTATAACGGATATCGTAAAAGTCTTAAATGGCCTAACTTGCCAAAAAGACTGTGCGTATGTGTGTGTGAATGTGAGTGTGAATGAGAAAAAAGTGTGACTGTTTTTTTTTTATAAGAAAAAAAAAAAAAATTAAAATTGTGGCCTTCATGCCAACATAAATAAAAAGTCAAGATTCCCTAAAGCAAAATTTATATTCCACAAATCATTTCTCTCGTTATAATGACAGATAAATAAAATTATAGGTTAGCATTAAAAATAAAAGGAAATAGACAATATGATTTAAAAAAAAAAGTGCAGGAGGTGGATTTGAACTCGCGAAGCTTGGTTACGAGAGAATGGAAAAAAATATAGATCGCTTGATGACGAATTAACCACTTGCGCCACACTTTAGTTAATTTTAATGATGAAAAATAAGCCATAAAAGAAACATAAAATAAAAGAAGTATTAAAAAAATTTTAATATTCCACATATGATATATCATTTTTCATTACTTTTTATACGGATTAATAATTTATAATCGAAATTCCTATAGCATGCCTAGTTTTCAAATAATTCAATGGTCAAACGTCAGATTGTTTATGCCTTGATGTAATTAAACCAAAAACTCTATCTAACATATGATACATGTCATTAATTCTTGAATTCCCCCTGATTCCAGAGAAGTAAAGCCTTTTTAATTATATGATCTAATTTTAGAGTTATTGGCGATCAAAGTTAAGCTTATTTTCCACCTTAATGACATCAACATTCAATTTTCTATATTATCGAAAAAGCTTATTTAGCATTGTCTGATTAAAACCAAATTTTTACCAGAGATTTATAATTAATAAATGAGTTTTTTACTAAAGTTTCATAAAGATTGATAAAGAAATAAATAAAATATTGACTATTTTGTAAATTGAGTTTTAGAATTCGGGATCCCGGATGTGTAAAGAGAGCCGTCTATGAACCGGCTCTAGGCTTGCAACTGAGATCCCAAATTCTAAAACTAAATTTACAAAATGGTCAATATTTTATTTATTTCTTTACCAATCTCAATGAAACTTTAGAAAAAACTCATTTTTTCATTATAAATCTCTGGTAAAAATTTGGTTTTAATCAGACAATGCTAAATAAGCTTTTTCGATAATATAGAAAATTGAGTGTTGATGTCATTAAGGTCGAAAATAGTCTTAACTTTGATCGCCAATAACTCTAAAATTAGATTATAAAATTAAAAGGGGTTTAGTTATTTGTAATCAGGAGAAATTCAAGAATTAATAACATGTATCATATGATATATAGACTTTTTTGGTTTGATTATATTAAAGCATTCACAATGTGACGTTTGTCCATTGAATAATTCAAAATCTATGCATGCTAGTGAAATTTTAATTATAAATTAATAATCTGCGTAAAATCTAGTAAAAAATGATATATCATATGTGCAATATTAAAATTTTTTTAACACCACTTTTATTCGATGTTTCTTACATGGTCTATTTTCCTCCAAATTAATAAATTAATCCATAGCTGAAACGGTTAAATCATCGGTAAAAATTATTTTTTTCCTTCCTCCTTTATCCCAACTTGCGCGAGTTCAAATCCATCTCGTGCAGTGTTTTTTTAAATTAAATTCCTTTTATATTTACTTATCATTTTCGAAAAAATGAAATAAATAAAAAATCAAACAATATAAATACAAGCTATTGAAATGTTGCCAGATTTAGTTTAGTCGCATGGGCGTAACTACAGAATTTGGCTGGGGAGGGGGACATATGGGACCAGAAGTGGCGTACCGAGGGGGGGGCGAGGGGGGCGGTCCGCCCCAGGCCCCGAGTCGGCATAGGCCCCCATATATTTATAAAAAAAAAATTTAATGAAAATTTCTCTTTGAGAGGCCCCAGAGCCCTCAGGGCTCAAGTAAAAACGGAAAAATTTAGATAAAAAAAAAAATAAATAAAGGGTCGGACTAAGCCGAGCGCACAACTTTGCCCCCCCCCCCCATTATTCAAAGAAATAACGCAACGCGTTTGTTATTTGTTTTGATTTTGCTCTGTTGCTAATAGGAACTAGGAACCGACCGAATATTCGGTTTCGGCCAGTTTCGGCCAAAAATCCTGGGTTCGGCCTTAGTTTCGGTTTCGGCCAAAAACAGGGCCGGAACTAGAAGATATTTTAAGGGGGGCAAAATTTAATTTGCCGCTCCCTCCTTAAAATTTTCTATACAAAATTCATATCATTTTACCTTTTTTTTAGTAAATCTTTCTTTAATTGCCGCCCCCTGATATCTGCCGCCCGGGGCATACGCGCCCACTGCCCCCTCTAGATCCGGCCCTGGCCAAAAAGTAGCCGAAACTTTCGGCCGGCCGAAACTAGAGTCTGAAAAAATGGGATGAGACTCGCATGCCAAAAAAAAAAGGTCAAATAATTTGCACTTGAGTGAGAAAAAAAATTAGTCTCCCTTAAAAAAAGGTAAAATGATTTTCACGGGAGGGAAAAAAAATTCAAAAAAAAAAAGGTAAAATGAAAAAAAAAATATTAGGAAATACAAGTTTCGGTTTCGGTTACGGTTTCGGCCGAAACTAAGGTTGAGGCCGAATATTCGGTTTCGGTTTCGGTTTCGGCTGAAAATCTTGTTTCGGTCGGACCCTAGTTGCTATACACAATTCTCTAATTTAATTTATTTTTTAACAAATTTATGACAAATTAGGATACAAATATTATATATCATTTTACTCGGGAGAAAGTCTAGTTTCTGAATATATAAAAAAAATTATAGGTTATGTAAGAAAAAAATATTGCCCCCCCCTCTAGAGCGCCCCCTGATGGTCCGATGTTTACCAAAAGCTTTTCAGTTCTTGAGCTTTACCCCTAGTTTATGTGTGCAAAATTTCAAAACGATTGGATGAATAGTTTTTGAGTTTTCGTTGACGAAAAATATTATCACAGACATACACACACACAGACACAAAGACATCAGAAACGCAGACATCATTCCAAAAAGTATATGTATTCAGGGGACCTCAAAACGCATTTTGGCAGCTTCAGAAAAATTTCGATTTTTTTTACGATTACATTAACTTTACCTGCCCAACCTACGGTTGATGGGCAAAGTTAAAAATTTAATGAAAATTTCTCTTTGAGAGGCCCCGGGGCCTTTGGAGTTCATGGGTATATACGGTAGGACTATTTTAAAAATATTTTTGTGTATGGAGGAGAGGGATATTTAAAGATGACCCCCCCCAAAAAAAATTCAATATAAGGCCCCCTACTTTAGTGCCGCCCTAGGCCCCAACTGCCTCGGTACGTCTCTGCTTTTTAAATTCGTGCTGATAAAAAAAATGCTTTTCAAAATAATTTCAAAATTAACCGCTCAAAACGAAGGAGAAAGAGAAAAAGGATCAGCTGATTGCAGGCTGTTAATTTTTTCTCTCTCCTGTCTGTATTATCTATGCTCCTGTCTCTCTCTTTCTAAATTATATTCACATCTGATTCACAATAAAATTATGGCCTATTTTTCTAAACGAGTAAATTTACATTTATAGTTTTATTATATTAAATAATAATATTTGAGAATATAATTATTTTAATTTCAGATTTTAAGGCAATTTATAATGCCTTCATTTGTATATGTACAATCAGTACAAGCTGCCCCAAAAGAAGAATCGAAGATTAAAACTAAATGCGAATCATTAAATAAAAACATTTCAAGACCCAGTGAATTACCTATTTATTCGGACATCCCTGCAGGTCAAAAGTAAATATTATTTATTGAGTCTAAGATTTTAATTACTGTCTAAATTAATCACCCATTTTTCATTCATATTGTCAATCATATTATTTTTTTAAGAATAGAAATTTATAAATTACTCATGACTTCATGACTTCTAACCCAAAATTAAATTATAAATATATAAGATAATAAATAAGAAAGAAAGACATGAACGACCAAAAATAAAGCATGACAAGGATGTTAAGTGATTATTGATATGTTTCGGGTTAAATTTATTTTTCCATTATCATTTAGGCCTATAAAGAGTAATTAGATTTACATGTCAATATTCACTAAACATCCAGGGGCTTTATTTTTGTATTTCTTCCTTCTTTATCAGGGCTACAACCACTTTCAACAATTATATATAAGATATTGTGATAGCCAAAGGAATAACATTACATTCATTATTTTTCCATATATATATATTATATATATATATTGCAATGTTGGGTAGCGAGGATGCAGCCAAAGAGATTTTGGACCAAAGAAAAACACCAATTCCAATTGAGACGTTTCGGCGAAAGTTTTATTTTGCCATCTTCAGTCCTTCAGGAATTTTTCATGTACAATACGTCAATACGAACATGTGTCATTTGGCCAAGTCGGTTTTTTAAAATATTAAATACTTCGAAACTCTCTGAGCCATTGCCCTCATAGTAGAAATTTTAAAAAACCGACTTGGCACATGTTCGTATTGAATATGTACATGAAAAATTCCTGAAGGACTGAAGATGGCAAAATAAAACTTTCGCCGAAACGTCTCAATTGGAATTGGTATTTTTCTTTGGTCCAAAACCTCTTTTGCTGCATCCTCGCTACCCAACATTACAATATCTACAGCCACTAACTCAACCACTATATATATTTTGGTTTAAAATGTGTGACGATTAGCAGAACACCCGTTGCTTACACTGGAGATAATTCCAACACAATGGGATCCAAATATTTACAAATTTTATTTTCTGGTCGAAAGTCATGAAAATGGATCATCTTGCTTACGATCATCTAGAATCGATATTATCTTTACTTTTTACTTTCTCTTACCTATGTATATATGTAATACAAGTTGAGGCGCGCTTCGCCGCGCCATTCCACAACGCCCCTGGCGGGCGGCGTCTCGGGACGTGATCAGTAGTTTTCCCCTTAATTTTAAAGCCCATATGATTTTGCCCAAATGAAAATACACTGAATCAAGTTTAAAATAATTGAATATTCGCCCTGCCCGGCCTGTGGGTTTTGAAGACCATGAAAAAATTATGGGCGGGTAGCAAGTCTAAATTTCACTTTAATAAACTGATTAGGAGGATGGGCATGCAAATGAAATTGGGCGGGCAAGGCCCTATTAAAAAATAAGGGTCGGACTAAGCCGAGCGCACAACTTTGCCCACCCACTATTCAAGAAAAGAATATATTGCCCTCCCCCCTAGAGCCCCCTAATGGTCCGATGGTATACATATTATATATCATTTTACTCAGAAGAAATTCTAGTTTCTGAATATTTCTGAATATATAAAAAAAATTATAGGTTATGTAAGAAAAAATATTCCCCCCCCCCCCCCCTAGAGCTCCCCCTAATGGTCCGATGTTATACATATTATATATCATTTTACTCGGGAGGAAGTCTTGTTTCTGAATATATAAAAAAAAGTATAGGTTATGTAAGAAAAAATATTTGCCCCCCCCCCCCCCCCTCTAATGGTCCGATGTTTAGCAAAAGCTTTTCCCTTCTTGGCCTCTACCCCTAGTTTATGGGTGCAAAATTTCAAAACAATTGAACAAATAGTTTTTGAGTTTTCGTTGACGAAAAAATTTACCTCAGACACACACACACAGACATCATTCCAAAAACTACTTAAATGGATTCAGGGGACCTCAAAACGAATTTTGGCAGCTTCAGAAAAATTTCGATTTTTTTACAATTACATTAACTTTACCTCAACCTACGGTTGATGGGCAAAGTTAAAAATAAACAATTTTAAAATATTTCTTTTTTCTGACATCTGAAAAAGTTTATTATTTATTATAAATTTAAATATGTAAAAAAAATAAAATATTTTTAAATAATTTTTTTTTTTATTTGATGTATTATTTAAAACTTTTTATTAAATAAAGAAATTTTATACAATGTATGATTCAGGGGTATCATACATCGTCAAAGTCTTAAATGGCCTAAGTTGCCGAAAAGACTGTGAGAATGTGAGTGTGAATGAGAAAAAAGTGTGAATGTTTAAAAAAAAAAAAATTCCTAGACATTCATTCATTCATTCACTAAATTTTCGTCGGTACGGGAGGGTTTGAAAAATTTCCGGGTCTGAAGAATGGTAAAAATACCCGGCGCTAAGTAAAAAAATAAGAATATGAGCCAAATGAAATGTTGTGGTCGTGGAAGGCTCTATGAGGGAATGAATTGAAAATGATTTTTTTGCTATGTTTTGAAGATATCTAAAGAAAAAATTGAAATAATCTATAATTTCGTTCATTTTAGATACTAAGCCAGCCATGCCTGAGAATATGCAATGTGGATCATTCAGAGCAATCAAACAAAAAAAAAATTCTTACATTTTAGAAGTGGTTTTAAATACCCTAAACAATGTCTGAATTAAATGAAATGGTATTCATTTTTTACAAAATTTAATCTAAAATGTGAAAACCTTTGGATATCCAAGATATCTTTTACCATTAAAAAGATATAGCTAAAATTGTATAGAAATATCTCGGAAAAAAATATCTACTTAAAAGTTTGTCTCGTGATTGACGAATAGATAATATACTAAACCATGTCTGAGAATGCTGTAATGGGGCTCATTTGTTTCCAAATTTAATGTAGAATAATACAAAATTATGAGATTGAAGATATCTCTTACCATTCAAAAAATATAGCCGAAAATTGAAAGAAACTCTTCAAACAAACAAACAAAAAATAAAAATTTCTTCCATTTTTAGAAAAAGTTTAAAGAACTTAAATAGAGGCTTATCAGATCCAAACCGGGCTCGTTTTATAGGAAATTTAATGTAGATTATAAAAAGTAAATCATATCTAAGACATTGAATATTGTTTAAAAAATATGGCCATGAATATGAAAAAAATTAAAAAAAACAAATTTTATTTCACACGCCAAAAGTTCCACAGCTGCCAAACAATGCTTTAGAATAGTGCAAAGGGTCTCATTCTTTTCCAAATTTAATGTAGAATAATACAAAATTATGAGATTGAAGATATCTCTTATCATTCAAAAAATATATCCAAAAATGTAAAAAAATAATCGGATAAAAATGAGTTTTTTGTAATTTAAAAAAAGGGGTATAACTTTTTCATGATTTTGGATTTTTCTAGTCGTCATCAGATGGTACTGAATCAAATAAAAAAACCGCAATTGTCTAGCTTGTCTAAAGACACAGATGTTTAAAAACCATCTCAAAAAATGAAAATTTTCATGTTATTTTTTTTCACACTTGAAAATTAAATAGAAGGGGTTGATGAAAAAAAATGAAATTTACCTGACTAAAAGTATAAGATGAGAGGATCATTTCGCAAAAAAAATTATTAAAATTGGACTATAAATACTGAAGCAAAAAAATAATGAAAATGAACTGAAGCCGCGGCAAAATCATCAAAAATGAGGTTCTTTTTGCACGAATTATTTATATGTGTAAACAAACCTCAAAAAATAGTTAAAAGAGGTTTGTCATTTTCAAAATTTAATGCAGATTATTGACTAATTCAGATATTGAAGATATCTTTAACCGTTTAGAAGATATGAGTGAAAAAATGAAAAAATATCGTGAAATTTTTGAAAAAACATCGAAAAAAATGAGTTTTTCCCCTCTTAAAAAAAGTGGTACAACTTTTTTAAGATTTTGGATTTTTCTATTTGGTTTTAGAGGATTCTGAATCGAATGCAAAAAACCCCATATCTCTAGGTGGTCTAGAAGTACCTTAATCAAAAAACGTCTTTTCAGCTTTATTATAATATAGATATATATAGAGAGAAAGTATTGGATTCATGTCAAAAATTCGATGTCGAGATTTTGATGGATCTTCACGTTTTGAGGTCCCCTGAATCCAAAAAGTGGTTTTCGCGACATGGTCTGTCTGTGTGTGGGTGGGTGGGTGGGTGGGTGTGTGTGTGTGTTCAATTTTAAGCATGAAGGAATTGAGCTACGAGGTTGAAATTTTATATTTTAGTTAAACACCCCCGGGACCGGAAAAATAAGCTTTTAATCAAAATCGGCCAAAGAGTACTAGCACTTTACTGATGTACTTTTTCAGTTTTTTTCGATTTTCTCAAAATTTGCTCCAACGATTTTTTTTTTAAATTCAAAAATCAATTATTTTTTAGATGCTCTTTCAAATGTATATTCTCATTTTGCGATTGAAATCTTCTGAAGACCACTTTACTCTTGTATTTCATAGGGAAGATAGGAGAAATGGTTGCCATGGTAACAAAATATAAATATTTTCCCATACTTATAAATTTTACATCTGAATTCATATGTTCCGTACTGTCATGTCGGGAACTAAATACATGTCGACACAAAAAATCTGGTGTGACAAGCACAGAACACAACTTTCGATTACCGAAGGTAAGAGAAAGTTGTGTGCTGTGCGCCAGTCACACCAGATTTTTTCTTTATTAAATACCGTTAAATGTTTCAGTGGAAAAGCCCTATATTATATAAACATAATGATTATGAAAATACTGTAGTGTACATTAGTAATTGTTGAATTGTGATGATGCAGCCAAAGATTGCAATTTAAATTTATATATCTCCTTGGCTGTATCCTCACCATGCTACAAATTATGAAAATATTTATATATTGTTTTTTCTTTTCTAGAAAAACATGTACATGTAAAGAACCTAATAAAGACAGCGTCCTTTATAGGGGAATAAGTACAGTACGGAAGGAAATCACTTGTTTTATTGGGACATTTAGAGAATGTAAAAAACAAGTTGAATCTTCAATGAATCAGAAAAAGGATCAAGTTGTTGGTAAGAAAATTATTTCTTTAAATCATTTTTTCTTTCATTTAAAAATATCTCTTTACACCCCCATTAAGCAATACTTGGTTGTTATATTTTAAGATAGAATAAATTACAGAATTTGCCAATCCACCTTAGAGATTATATAGGTTCTGTGATTTTATTATTTTTGACACTAAAGCAGCTTGTGACTTCACCATCGAAATAAACTTAATTCTCCATTCATCTCTGTTTTGTGTTCTTTTAATAATAGAAGAATCATGTAAAATACATTGTTATTATAAAAACTTTAAATAGTTTGTGTTCAGGGGCGTAGGGTGGACTAATATAGACGTGGGTGAAGTGGTTTCAGCGAGGCCCCTTTTCTTTCGTTCCCAAGAACCACCCAATAAATCTTTCATACCAAACATGCTTTGACACGACATACCTACTCATGATAGTGAAAAAATATAAATGCGCTGTGGGAGAATATTGAAAAGCATAAGAGGTTTTATTTTATAACTTGAGTGATTTAATTTTTTACAAAAGTAATGTTCTTCGGCCTTCTGCTTTACTTAAGTCCTCTAGCAAGACCAAAGTTTTTATTTAATTTAAAAATAAACGGGGATTTTAAGAGTTCGCCCACGCTTAGCTACGCCACTGTTTGTGTTCTTCTGAATATAGTGCTTATATATGACAGTGGCGTATATAAGGGGCGCAAAAAAATTTTTGAGTTCAGGCCCCCTCGAAAAAAATTTCTATATACGCCCCTGATATATGAATTAATGGGAATATCAGTGATCTATCTTTTAATTAGTTTGACGTTCTTAAAAAATAATGTGCAAAACGTTAGAAAATCTTTGTCAAAACAAGTAATAGATGCCAGATAATAACATAATAGTTTACTAAATGTTAAGTATAGTAAAAGTATTTTATTTATTTAAAGAAAAATAATTAAAAATCAACTGTGTTCACATTAAATGGCACACTACTGTATAATGAGGGTCAATATTAAAGCGCCCTCATGTCTATTCTGCGTATGAACAACAAAAGTTTCCATTAATAATTTTTCATATTGTCTTTAATATAAAATGAAATAATCACATGAGGAGATGCTGGGGATGCTTATTCTTGAAATATGAAATTTTAGATACATATACAGGCACACCCATGTAGTTAAAATTTCATAATGAATCAATTTATTTTTTTAATACAGGCAATTATAAGAAAAGTTAATTAGGACATTCCCCAGATTACACTAATAGTAGGCCTACAGTGAGCGCCACAAGTCCCATCCATGCATTTTCTATTTGAGATTATTTCATTGTTTTAATAAAAGAAAATAAAAATCTTTATTGGAAATTTTCTATATTTGAACCATGAAAGTTTCCATTAAAAAATATATAATATTTTTTTAAAAACAATGAAATAATCACAAGTGAAAATGCATGGGTAGGACTTAATTGTGGCGTTCACTGTACATCTAATCCCTTTTTGGCCTTTATCTCAAAAACCCAATTAATCATCACTTGATTAATATTAACAAATTTTATAGTATCAATAAATATGATGATCTCTAATTTATTTGAATAGTCCTACTAAGGAGATTGTTTATTATTTTATTATATTATATTTATATAAGAGTTTCATAAATGTTTTAAATATTTATAGATAAGAAGTGTGATTGTCGAGAAAAATGTTTGAAAGAAAAGGCATCTGTATCCGAACATAAAAAGGAAAAAAAAGATTGTAAATGTAAAGAAGATTGTTTGAAAGAAAAGGAATCCATTTGCAAAGAGAAAAAGGAAAAAAAAGTATGTAAATGTAGAGAAGATTGTTTGAAAGAAAAGGAATCTGTTTGTCAAGATAAAGAAAAAAGAACCTGTGGCGGAGTGCCTCCAATAGCCAGCGATCCTCCAGCTGAATACGCCGATCACCCTTGTTGTACAGGAAAAATGCATTATCCAAGACAATTTGCACAACAAGAATGCGAAATGGAAGAACCAGAAGAAGGCTCAAGTGATGGTTTAGGTGACGGGGACAAAATGCCCAGTTGTAAAAAAGAGAATCAAGGTGAAGAAGAAAAAAAGAAAACATGTGCGAAAGTGGAAGAAGAAAAGAAACCATGTGCGAAAGTGGAAGAAGAAAAGAAACCATGTGCGAAAGAGGAAGAAAAAAAGTGTGGGCAAAAAGAGAAATCGGGTGAGAGAGAGGAAGAAGAAGCAGCCTGTTTTCCAAAAAAGAAAAACTGTGATCAGAAAGAGTCTGATGTTGCCGAACCCATCGATCCCTACAAATGCCCACCTTCAAAAAATGACAACGAATGATTAAAAAAAAAAGCAAATAAAAAAAAAATTGTTAAAATTTAAAATTCCTTTTTATGTCTTTTGATGCCTAAATGGGGAGATAGAGAGTCAAATAAATAAAAAAATTGAAAAAAAAAAAAAAACTTTTATTTCTGTGATGATTATTTCTTTGTTTTTTTTTTTTATAATTTAAAAAAAGGATCAAATTATTTGAAAATTTTCTAGACACAAAAGTTTCCCTCATGGGCATAACTAGGGGGGTGCCGGGGGGGGCCTGGCCCCCCCTCCAGAAAACTCCTTGCCCCAAGAAAAATTGAGAAAATATGGGGCTTTCCAGGCTCACCTGAGGAAAGCTGGTCCCATGGCCCCCCCAGCGGGGATGGCTGTCCCATGCCCCCCCCCCCAGCCAAATTCTCTAGTTACGCCGATGATTTCCCTTAAGGATTTTACATAAATTTTAAAAAAGCAATGAAATAATCATATGTTTAAAAAGAAGGCATGTGCACTCACTGTAAAATGTATTAAAAGATTGTAGCATTGTAAGTGAAAAAAAAACATAAGTATGCCTGAGCATAAAGGATATATTTTGGACATAATTTCATCTTAGATCACATATCTCGGCGTATAATTTTATGTTCTAGTGTTGTCAAAGAGAATTTTGTCCTAATTGCTATTCACCTACTCTTCAGCTTGCAACATTTTATTGATCTAATCTGTGGACATGGATACCAAAAGGTGAATATAGTTCGTTTAATTTTAATTTAATTTCTCATTAATTATTATAATTTAGTATTCATGTGATATGTACCTCATTTTTTATACGGACCTCGTTCGGGCCCATATAAATACAACTATCAAATTGATGGAATATGAAAATATATATATATATAATTATGAAACATCCTAGGGTTGCCTTAGTGTTGAACCTGCCTTCTCTAAAATCAAAATTTACATATATTTATCCTAAATATAAACATTAAATAGCTATAATTATTTAAAAAATATATATGTAAATACTTTTGGAATTTTCTTATTTTATTTTCTAGGAATGATATCGTATCTGCAGGACGATAAACATGAAGATGTACGTCTGGCTGCTGTGGGACTCGGTGCTCTTTCAGGAGTCATATTTGGCTTGCGTGGAGGCAAAATTAAAAAGTTCATATACATGATGATGGGAGCTGGAGTTGCCAGTGCCGTTTGCTATCCAAAACAGAGTCTCCAAGTAGCTGAAGAAACAGTTGAATATGCGGATCAATATGTTAATATCGCCTATAACTTCGTCATGGGAGGTGATTATATCTGGATGTTTCTGGTAAAATCACTCTGTTAGGAGTCATCTTTTTTTTTTTTTTTTTTAAACACTTCCACTTTTTTTTCTCATTCACACTCATATATACACAGTCTTTGCGGCAACTAAGGCCATTTAAGACTTTAAACGATACTCTTATGTTTAATAAATCTATTGGGGGTCCGGGCATTCTTATTTAAGCGATCATGTCTTTTACCATGTGAAGTAGTCGGAACCACAAGGGCCTTGAGCTTAGTCAGCCAAACCAACATTTTTACTTTCTCTTACCTATATATGAGCCCGTTAAAGCACAAGTGGTGTAACTCCACTTTTTTATATTTTTGAGTTAGGCATGGTACCGGTGTAGAGAAAAATTTGTTCTGTTTAATTCACTGATTGTGTATATCCTAGACCCCTGTTACTGGAGTTTTAATAAATAAAACCCGTTAATCCGAACTAATTGGGACCGAGGGTCGTTCGGATTATCGGGAAGTTCGGATTAACCGGAATTATAAGCTTGAATTAGTTAATTTTTTTTTTTTTTTTTTTTTTTTTAACCCCCCCCTTTTTTAATTTTAAATTTAATTTTTTTTTTATTCCCCCCCCTCCCCCTACCCCACAAAAAAAAAAAGAGAAGAAAACAAAAAAATATTTTTCCAATTATAAAAATTTATAAAAAAAAAACCCAACCCCCCCCCCGTAAAAAAAAAAAAAAACAACGCCAAAAAAACGGGAAGACACACACACAACACCACTCTCCAACAGCGAGGGAGAGAAAGGTGTGTGCTGTGCGCCAGTCACACCAGATTTTTTTGATAATAAAGTCGTATTTATAACATTGTAAACCGGGAAACTTGTCGGTGATATTAAACTCTAAATAAATATTTCATAATAATAATAAAATAAAGTTCCTTTAATGTCTAATTTTCATTTATATTCCTCTTAAAAAAAAAAAAAAAAAAAAATATTAACGCAAAAAGAGTTCGCATTAACCGGAAGTTCGGATTAGCGAGGTTCGGATTACCGGGACTCTACTGTATTAAAAAGTGCAATGTTGATTTTTATATAAACATTCTAGTTAACCCTTCTATATCTCAAAACAAGGGAAACTTTACTTACACCACTTGTGCTTTAACGGGCTCATATGTATTATGTATATACTGTATATAGAGAAAGTATTGGATTCATGTCAAAAATTCGATGTCGAGGATTTGACGGATTTACATGTTTTGAGGCCCTGCGAGTCCAAAAAAAAGTGGTTCTTGCATCAGTCTGCCTGGGAACAAAATCTCTCAAGAATGAAAAAAGCTAAGAGGTTGAACGTCTTATATACGTACAGTTAGACGTACCCTGCTGGGAATGAATATTTAAATAAATAATTATATTATATTAATATTAATCAATATATTTTAGGGCTCTAAAATGGCTGTATGCCGGAGGCTGTAGTAAATTTTTACCTGAGCACCATTTTTTAGTTAATATATTCTTTATTGATTCCCTACAGGAAATTCGCCTGAAGCAGCCGAACTAGGAGATTTGTTAGGGAGGGGGGGTGGCTCAATTTGCCCCCCCCAAAATGTATATCTTTACATTTTGTTCTTAATAATCTTTTGAAGCACGACTATTCTTTCTTATTGCCGCCCCTTGATATCTGCCGTCCGGGGCATATGCCCCCACTGCCCTCCCCTAGATCCGGCCCTGACCTGAAGCAAAAATTCTTAGTAGTTTTTGAAACTTAAAATTTAAAAATAACTTTTTTAAATATTTTTTTTTTCTTTTTTAGTTAAAATAGAAGACTATTTTCCTTCGGACAACACTAAAAAAGTAGAAGAAAAAAAGTAATAAAAAGGTAATAAAATTTTTTCACTTTTGAATTATATATATATATCATCTGTTTGATTAGAAATATGCTTGTTAAATTCATATTTATTATTATTATTATTATTTTAAATTCCTATCTGGATCCCCGTTTATTTGCCCGATGTTCTTGCTCAAAGATACACACCTCAAACCCAACCGGCCTCTGACCGTAGCCATCTACCGGCACCCCGTGTGTGGGCTCTCACGGATCGGGCTCGTGCCTCAGATAAAGTATTTTATTTTATTTTTGACTCAGCTCGGCTCGTGAGGGCTCACACACTTGCAGATTTGGCTCGTTTGTAGGCGAGCCGAGCCGGGCTCGCGACCCAGACTTGTACGCGTGTGTGGTGAAAAATCGCCGGATCCGGCTCGCGTACCCAAGTATGGGCCGCTTAACTCCTGCTTTTCAAACTTATTATACAATACCAAGTTATCAGAAGATTAAAAAAATAAAATGCTGATTAAAGTGTAAAAGTAGAAAGATATAAAAGATTACGGTTTAATTAAAAAAGTTTAAAGCTAATTTCTAAACAGAAGTTGATATATATATATATTGAATATAATAACATTAAAAATTGAGGGTAATTTGTTTTAATTAAAAAACAAATACATTACCCAAAATTTTTGACATTTTAAATAATTGTGAAATATTCCTAATTTTTTTATTTCACTTTTTAGTAAATTTCTGCATATTCATCTCGCAATTAGTTAATAAATTTAATGGTGATTCTTAAGTTAAATTGATTAATTAGTAGTCTTTGTTTTAAATTTATCAATTTTTTTTTCAGTCTGTGGGTGAATGTTTTTATTTAATCAAATGATTAAAACTTTTTGGTTAAATACTTGTAGATATACAGTACATGTATTTATATAAATTTATTAAATGTAAATAATACCTTTTATTTGAAAAATTTTTAAAATATTTTATTTATTATTTATTTTATTAACATGTGTTAATTTTATACATTTTTAAGTCATTAATTATTTTTTATTAAATTATATTTTTTTAATTTTGAAATAATTTTTAATTTTAATCCATTTAGTTTAAGAATCACTTAAAGGTACTTATTTATTTTGTTTTTGTAATTCAATTTAAATGAAATTCAAAATAAAATATGGTTGTGTTCTTTGTTCAATGAATTAAAAAAAAAAAAAACATTAACAAAATATTTATAATAATAATCACTGCCTAAAATAAATACTAATAATTATATTAAGTTGACGAACAATAAAACTACCATAATCTGTGTAGTCCTGATTAAATGAAATTTGTATCATATTTTTAAAATAACTGCGGCCTTGCTTCTTTGAAGAATTGTTGAAATAAACTACACCAAAGACGAATTAGTTCGTGAGATTAAAAAAAAAAATACAAATTGTATACCTTTCCCATATAGTCAAGTTTTAAGTATAAGCATGGACGTAACTAGGGGGTCCCGGCCCACTCGGAAAGCTCCCTGACCCATGAAAAATTGAGTCAATATGGGGCCTTCCAGACCCCCCCCCCCGGAGGATGACTGGTTCCCATGCCCCCCCCCCCCAGCCAAATTTCCTAGTTACCCCCATGAGTACAAGGCTCGAAATTTGAAGAATTCGCCTAAAAATTGCCTAATTAATGAGAATAATAAATAGATTTAATTAATACTTTGATACAATTCATATAATTTGATAAGATGTTCCGCGACAAACACCAAGATGGCTATAAATGCGCCACCTCCTAGGATCATAAAAGGAAAAAGCAATTGTTCAATTTTAATATGTTCCATTTCTTGATCCACTTCTTTAGAGTTATATTCTATAAATCCATTTCGAAAATAAAGAGAATAAATTAATCCAAACTCTTGTCTTTGCAAAGATCTCCGATCCAGAAATTCAGCTAAGATGAAATCTTTACGCATGACGATTCCTGCCCGAGATCTAGGAAAAAAGGAAAACTTTATTATTAACTAGCATATTCGTTAAGATTTAAACTTTCGACCGTTGGTTCTCGTTGAAACATTTTGTAAATTAAAATATACAAATTAAACACTAGGTTATTTGTTTCAAAGGTTTTATTAATTAAAAATTAACACTTGATACGTATTTCGACAATTTCTTGTCATCATCAGAAGTGATTACATTCTAATCACTACTGATGATGACAAGAAATTGTCGAAATACGTATCAAGTGTTAATTTTTAATTAATAAAACCTTTGAAACAAATAGCCTAGTGTTTAATTTGTATATTTAATTTTAATTTAGCATATTCGTCTCATACATATTTCGTCGAACTTATACTCGCAAATATACAGTCTATGGATGGAGCTTTAGGTGTGAGACCCCCCTAAAATTTTCCCCAGAATCCGCTACTGCTTCAAAGGGATATATTTATATATATATATATATATATATATATATATATATATATATGGGACACAAAGTTTTCATTAAAGAATCATAGACTCTCAAATTGGCTGAAGCCGTCGTCTATTTACAAAAATATACATGTGCATATATACACTGTGTACTAAAAAGTGACAACTTTGAGCCGGGGCCATATTTCTAAATAGGCTAAAAAGGCTGCAGCCTAGGGCGGCAGTTTGGCAATTTTTTTAAAAGTAAAGTTAAAATGAAGTATTTCAGACGTTAATATTTTCCTTCTGAATTTTAGTATACATTTATCGTATAAAACAAATGTTAAGGAAATATGAACTATAGAGGGCGGCAAATCGACTTTAGGCAGCCTATGGCAGCATTTTCTTAAATCCGGCCCTGCTTTGAGCTCCATTTATATATATATATATATATATATATATATACAATAAGGAGAGAAGTTGTACAAATAAAAGTTCGTCCGAAATATCTACTTTGCTACTCTTATAACTTTACTCGATCTTCCTGATTTCAAATCTCCGAATAATTTTTTATTTTATATAAAATCTTTTTCGGTATCGGAGGCCATTTAGAGCCAGACGACTTTATTCAAATTGATTGGTAGCAAATTCAAATTTTTTCGCATGAGACGGGATGCATATGCCAGACCCCTAGCTCAAAAATCAAGGAATTCAGCATTCTACTACTGTGTTACAGCCCACAGAGCCCCTAAGGTTAAATACAAAGCAAGGTAGAATCAATTTTTGAAAAAAAAAATTACTTGAAATATCGTGGTCCAAGAGGAACAATTTCACATGGAATTATCTTCTTAACTACAGGATATAATAACAATATTTTAGGCACTAATAAGCCTATTTTACCACTGCAAATCTTTTCGAAACATTCGTAGATTTCACAAATGGTTCCATTTCCATATCTGCAATTTAACAACAGTTAAAAATTGTTCTAAATAGTAGTTTGAATTTAAATTGCGCTCTTTAAATAGGAGAAGGAATATACCCTTGTTTGATTTTAGCTAAGTTATTATCGTTGCTATCAAAGTAAATATTTTGAAGTCGAGTCCCTTTTATGATTGCTAATCGATAATATGAAGAAGAAGCCAATTCTTCAAGAGAATTAGGAGGAGGAGCACTGACTCGCGATGCCAATGATGCCATCAATCCTAAAAAAAAATAATTTAATTAAAATCAACAATATACATTATCTATCTATATATATATATATACATGTATAATTCTCTAAAGTTCGTTCCACCTAATATTTCAGCAACTAGTAAGAATTTTTCAGATATTCCAAAATGTTTTAGAAAAAATTTATATAACTAAAAAATATTTCCTTCCTACATTGAAAATAATCTCAACTAATATCCTACATATTGAGTATTTTCTAAAAACTCTAAATAACATGATAATTTTTACCTGAGGAATAGGATTGAAGAAAAATCCAACCAAATTTTAGAATGACTAAAGAAAAAATTGCAACAGCGATCGGATGATTACGATTATATAATGGATTTGGTCCTTGGCAACAAAGACAGCCTATCAAATACAAACTACTCTGGATCCAATTACATTGAGAATAAAGATGAATAAGATATATAATAAAAACCATACAAGCTGCAAGTGTTAGCCAGAGGTTCAAAGAAAAAACTGAAATAAATGAGCTGAAATGAAAATAAAAATTGTAAATAATAATTCTTAAAATATGCTAGCAGCTTTTCTTTTTAACTTAGAGAATCATCTTGGTTTCAGAAAAAATATGTATATAATAAAAATTGATTGAGAAATCTTCCAGAAAAAAATTATTTGCCTTGAGTTGACTTGGTAAGGATTGATACGCCAATAAAGTCTTGCATGAGAATCACCACCGAGACGATTAATACGAAAACTCTTTGCGACGGCTGAGGTTGGTGCATTAGTTGTTAAAGATATTTGAGCAACTCCACTCTCTAGTAATTTAAAAATTCCAGTCCAACTTCCATTTTTAAGACGAGTTCCTGGTTCATTAGGTATCTCCAAAATTCTTACTCTGAAAAATAATACAATTTATTTAAAATTTTCAATATAGTAATGGTTAGTTTCAGGAAGAGTGGCTGAATATATATTGAGTAGTGAGGATATCCATTGAACTCCACAATTGAACCAGAAGTCATGCCATCCGACGAATGTTCACTCAAACACATTGTCAGGAGTTGCCAAGAGCCTCTATAAGCTCGAGGCAAACAACATTTGTCCTGATGAAGGCCGGAATATCGGCCGAAACGTCGACAAAGATATGAAATAAAGACAAATATAATTTTCTTTATTGTTTTTTTGGCTGCCTGGATATCCTCACTACTCATTTTCAATATATTTTGGCAAAATTTACTTTTTAATAAATTAATAGGATGTATAAATCAGATATGAATTAATAGCTCTTTCTAGGACTATTCTCTAAGCAAAAACGCATCAACATTCAAAAATGAAATCAACGTTAATTCATTTTAACACCTTGCCTCTTGCCGGGGGGCCTGGCAACGGTGAAGAGCAAAAATCACCACAATCGTTGCGGTTAAGTGATGCCAAGCAAAAGCTCGAGAATGGTGACCCCTAGCAATCAGCGTGTGTAACGTCCCCCGGTAGCCATTTATTTTCAATTGTATAAATAAATTTATCACCCCAAAAGTCCTCTGTAGCCGAAAAGGGTTAAAAAAAAACGCTCTTTGCTTCAAATTGTTATTCTGTAAGCAAAAACTTTATCACCAAAGAATTAACATTTAGGGCCGATAGTATAAAGCTAGTTCAAAGTTTGAACCTCGGTCAACAGGCGATTTGACCGAGAATTGCGTAGTATAAAACTTGACCGCCAGTCAAATCAGCTTTGACCGAGGTTCAACTTGACCGGCCGAATTCGGCTAGTCAAATTTTTGACCGGAGTTCAAATAGCCAATTTTGACAGCTGGCCATAGGTGATCACGTATTTTTAAATACATAAACAAAAATATAAATACCAAACAAAGTAAAAATACAGTTTATTATAAAATTGACAATATATTTTAATTTAAAGTATAAATAATAGTTAGTAATGTTGGTAAAATTTTAAAATTATATAAATATTCACAAAATAATAATAATAAATTTTATATTAATAATAAGGGAATAAATATTAATAAATAAAAAATAATATTATTATATATATTATTTATTTTTTAGCAAAAAGCTTTAGTCCTCAGGCCTTTTTCTATCCTTTTTTTTTTTTTTTTTTTTTTTCTTTTAAAAAGAAAAGTTATTCGAATAAAATAATATATTTGTAATCGTGTCTACTATTATGTTTGATATGATTGCCTGATTGGGAGGAGTCGACAAATCGGATTTGACGGAATATATATTATAAACTATAATTGATAGTGGCTAAACGTGTTTTTTGACAGCAATCTACTAAAAAAAATTCACTCAAATGAGAAAGATGCCAAAATAAAATAATACCATTTTTTTTTGTATTATATTTGTAAATTGTTTTTTTGTTGAAATTAAAAAAAAAAAAAAATATTACAATATTTTTGCGTTCTCTGGAAATTTTTGTTGCTCCATATATAACTAATTTTTAATCAAGAACCCCCCTCCCTGGTCAATGGTGTTTCGATTTATTTATATTTTTATATGTGCCCCTTTACTGATGTTTAAATTTGGCCATCTTGGCAATAATTTTAAAACAGCAAGCTGACAGCAGCAACTCAAAAATCATAAAAATGAATTCAAAATAAATATGAAGTTAGCAACAGGCGAGTTTGTCAATGGTATGAGCTTCGGTCATGGGACCGGAGTTCATTTTTTTTTATACTACGGAACTAGATTTGACTGCGGTCAAATGTTGACTGAGGTTCACTTGACCGGCGGTCAAAAGTTGACTTGACCGAGCGTTATACTATCGGCCCTTAGTCAATAGTGTTAAAAAGGTCTATTTTTAGAGAATAGACCTAATCAGGTGCTGAGAAAAAGGGAAAAGCAGAGAGGAGCTATATATATTTAAAAAAAAAGTGTTACTCACGAAATATTGAAATCTTTAGCGAATTCATCAAAAAATGAAAAAGTAGGAAAGTCATTAGCTTGATAACTTTTAATATGAGAACCGTTGCGTTCATCAGTTAATTTTTTCCACATATGAAATGTGACGTTAATTGGGGCGCCCATCAAATTCCATTCTAACAATATTCTTTTTGATGAAGATTTTTCTAGAGAAGATTCAACAAGTATAGGATTTATTGAAGGACGAAAAATTTGTTTCAAAGAATCAATTCCACCTTTAAAATAAAAATTTTCTTAGTTTAAACTTTTTTCTAATACTTCAAAAAATCAAATATACCTTTAATGAAATTTTTCCAACATAAGATCCGATTCAGCAAAGGTTCTTTTTTTGCAACTAAATATTCCCAAACACTATTTCCAGGAACTATTTCTTTACAATTGGGTAGAATAAAAATATCTTTGTTGCTTTTTCTTGAGGTTAAGATCTTTAAACGAAATTTTTTTGAACTATTGAAGGGGTCGGGCGAAGATAGTGCGTAGTGCTAACTCATAATTATATAAAATCCGACTTTTCAGCACCATCAATTAGGCTAGGAAAAGGTCTGTATTAGGCTGAACCCACACCAATTGAGCAAAAACGTTTTCGGACAAATCGTTTCGACAAATCATGCCTAAAACTGTTTTTTTTTAATGCTTTTCTATGGGTCAACGCATACCGAGGAGGCAAAACACAATTGAGCATGATTCGACATCATTGAAAAAAATGTTTTGCCATTGAGAGTTTTGCTCAATCGGTGTGCGTTGACATTGGACAAAATGTTCTGCCATTGAGAAAAAAAATGCCAATGCACACCGATTAGGCAAAAACACTCAATGACAAAACATTTTGCCTAATCGGTGTGCGTTCAGCTTTAGTAGTACAATTTGTTTCCCAGCCTGATATTAGAGCGCTTTGACAGTGTAACAAACAAACTTCCTATTGTTTTCTGTTTGTTTACAAAGATTAAAATTGAAATATCTCAGAACTATGTATTTTTGGGTTAACACTATCTTCGCCCGACCCCTTCAATTGGATTAGAATAAATTGGATTGTAAATAGGTATAAGGTGAAGTATTTATTAATAGGCTTAGGCCAGATTAGTTTTTACAAAGTTAGACTTTATATGTAATGCAAAAATAGAAATACTCTATCTACTGTAGATGCAAATGATTCTGCAATTATCATTAATGATTGACTAGGAGTGATTGACTTTTGGGGCTTGGCTGGAAGTAGAGCAACAGCCACCAAGATCGTTGCGATCAAGCCTTTGCCAAGCCTAGCGGAAACTGGGATGGGTGGCCCCCGAGAAAACAACGTGTTGAACGTCCCCTGGGTGCCATCAATTTAAAAAAAAAATTTATATATATATATATATGTAGCAATTAAATCCTAAATGTTCTCTGAAGCCGAAAAAGAAATATTTAAAAAATCTAGTAGTGATTTTGGTACTTTATCCATTTATAGTCCGTATATATCATTGAATACGAATGTCATCTCTTTTTGCCGCATTGAATTATATTTAGTTTCAGAATTATCATCCTCAAAAATTTGATGATTTTTTTTTAAATGTTTTTCCAATTATAATAATAATTAATATATATATATATATATATATATATATATAGAATATAAATTACCTTTTCAAGAAGGTGACTCTTAGCCAACAGCCAGCAGTGCTGGTTCAAATGATGGGGTTTTTTCAATGTATGGGTTACAAATTTAGTCCATAAGTGAAGCGAAGACCATTGTTTGGACAAATTTATACCGTTGGAAAATTCGGCCAAATCTAAAGTTGAAATAAAAATTAATTAATTTTTTATAATAAGAATTATTTTAAAATTCATTCTTACCTTGAATATTATCATAATAATAAATGAATTTTGAAATCGACCATTGTTTATGAAACCATTTCCACGGTTCATTTTCATGAGCCGAAATTTTTGGCCTTAATATAAGTATTAACAAGAACAACTTCATTTCAAATAAGAAAAATATTCTTTTATTAATTTATATATATATATATATATATATATATATACATAAAAATGATAATTCATTTAAAACTTTTTTATTTATTTTCAAAACTTAAGTTAAACTATTTCAAATTGATTTTATCATAAACATAAGTTACATAAAAAACTTTTTTAATGACTAAAAAAATCTATAAAAATATAAAAGTTGTCATAAGATAAAACTATATTATTATTTTCTGTTATATAAAGAAAATTATTTTTTTCTCAAATATTTTTAGATACTTTATAATAACAGGTTACTAACTATATTATTATAAAACTATTTATTATCACTCAGTTCATTTGAAGCAGATTTAAGTTTTTTTCGGCATCTAAGGCCACTTAAACCCCATAATTATTCATTTCAAATGACTGGTATCCAATTCAATTGAAATAAATTTTCCATGCTGGGGAGAAGCAAACCCAGGACGTAACCGGGGCAGATTTAACTTGCTTAGAAATCATAAAAAAAATTATGAAATCATAAAATTATGATTCTTTTTAAATTAAAATTTTATTAAATTTTGAAAAATAAAATAAAAATATCATCAGGGAGGCCCATTGGCATGAAAGCTCTCCGGAAAATATTCTTATAGTAATAATATCCTTTTTTTTTATATTTGTTTTGAAAGATTGGTAGAATAGGGTCGCCAAGTGAAGTTTGCGCCCCCGAGTTTGGGGAAGTAGGTAGCGTGCCTACCTCCTATACCAAACGTCGCACAGTGGGCTGAAATAGGAAAAAAGCGGCCATAATTCGAAAAAATGAACTTCAAAATATAAAAACAACGTTTTGCACACCAATAATAGACTATATGTGGACCTCAGGACAATAATTCATTTTTTTTTTTACCCAACCCAAACCAGAGTTATAGAGCGCCAAAGTGGGCAAGAAAACTTACTAACTTTTCTTTGCGTTTTAAGTCGATATTCAGGAATTTTTTTCATGGATTAATATTGATCCAATTTTAATGAATTTTTTTTTGAATCATAGATAAATTAATCTTCTTTCTGAATATATTTTTGTTTTTCTTGTATTACAGTTATTTATTTTTAAATAAATTTTTTTTGTAAGTAAAAAAAAAAGCAATATAAATTTTTTTCAATTTCAAAAAAGTATATTGGCATCCTCTGCCGATCCCTAACAAACTCAATAGATTCTGAAACTAGAATACATGTAGAACATAATTGCATCGAAACTTTTTGCCCGAATTTGCCCGCCGAATTTTTATTAATTTTTTTATAATTAAATCGGCAGAAAAACAAGTGATTTCCTTCAAACCATATGAACTTCTCTCTGCTTTACAGATAATATTGAAACGTGACAAAGGGCTGACGGACAAAATAAAATCAGGCTATTATTAGAATGACCATAAAATTTTATGGTGGGGGCTCAGATTTTGTAATCTTTTGAAAAAATAATCTATTAAAAGGGAATATCCAATATTTGAAAATTTCATTTTTTCTTGTTCATATTCTTATTAATATTATTGAAATAAATTGAAATAACTATTATTTTTGTATACAAGTGGTAAAGCCCCCCTGGACCCCCTTACATGCCTTCGATGAGCAAATGCTTCAAATTTATTCTTGCTCACTGTTTGGAAATTTTGCAATTGCTCGACTTCTGCGCAAAATTTTAAAGTTTTAAATTTCCTTCACTGACTCCACTTACTTTGTCTCTGGCCAATCAGCAAGAGAGAGTGGTAAACAGGAACATAAAACAGAAGTTAGTGGCTAGAGCTTTATATTATAGTAATGATATTTATTTTTTAGCAAATAATTTTTATTTAAGTATAATGACCGAGACATAGAAGCTGACTCCAAGGGGCCCAAGGGGCTCGAGCCCCCTCCCCCCAAACCCCCCAATGTTGAGGGAAGAGAAAATAAGTCATCTTTGTAATCAGCAATCCATTAAAATGTATATAAAGACGTTTTGCTTGTATAAGCTTTGATATAATTATATCAAAAAAATTATTTTTTGACCCTTTGAGTAAGGGGTACCCCATCTATATATTTTGTAAAAATAAATGACATATTTGTAACGAGTGACCTTTAAAATATATATAAAAATATATTGCTTGTAATTGCAAAAAAAAAAAAAATATTTTGTTGCTCCCTTCAGTAAGGGGTAGTTCACCCTATCTATATATTTTGTAAAAATAAATGACATTTTTGTAACCAGTGACCTTTAAAATGTATATAAAGACATATTGCTTGTAATTATCAGAGCAAAATTTTTTTTAACACCTTGAGTAAGGGGTAGTTCACCCCATGTATGTTTTTAGTAAAAATAGATGACATCTTTGGAATCAGCATCCATTAAAATGTATATAAAGACATATTGCTTGTAATTATCAAAAAAAAAAATATTTTTTTGCTCCCTTCAGTAAGGGGTAGTTCACCCCAGGTATGTTTTTTGTAAAAATAAATGTCATTTTTGTAAAACGCATATTTTTTTTGATTTTTTGACATAAGTTTTATTTTATATTTCACACATCATAATTTTTTTTTCAACTTTGTCAAGGGGTAATTTCAACCCCTTTCGGTAAAATATGAAAATATTGAAGGGTATAGAAGAACATATGATTATGTATGTATAGTTTTAATTTTGTAAAAATCCGCCCAAAAAAAGATAATTATGGCCGCTTTTTTTCGATTTCAGCCCACTGTGCGTCGCGGGTTCGGACCCAGGCAGTCCGATGATTTTATTTAAGCCATTTGGATACCAGATGGCTTAAATAGAAATGCCTGAACCCCCCAATATATATTAATTACAACGGTTATCATCTAAAGTCTTAAATGGCCTGAGTTGCCGAAAAGACTGTGTGAATGTGTGTGTGTGAGTGAGAAAAAAAAGTGTAAATGTTAAAAAAAAAAAGTGTAGTTTGCGTCTAGGCTTTCAGTTTATAATTAATAGATGTTAGCACTAAAATGAGAAAATGCAGCTCTATTTTTTTTCTTTATATATTTATTTTATTTGTACAGCTGACGTCTTTCTAAAAGTGTCATAGTGGATTTTATACATTTTTTGAACCTTAATGTTATGTATTAAAAATATATTAGCAATGGGATGATCAGGCATTCAAGAGAAGGCCACCCACTCTGACACTTTTATAAAGACTTTGTGCCAGCTCTGAATATTGTTCATCGTAACGTCAGCTGTACAATTAAAATAAACATAAAGAAAAAAATATAGCTGCATTTTCTCATTTTGATGCAAACCGCTATTAATATTACATCAGTTATACAATTGCGTTTTACAGTTTGTTAAAGTCAAAAATGAAAAAGATTTTCTTTGAGGAATTATTCCCTTTTTGCAAGGGTCCTCCTTAATTTGGTTTTATTTCCAAAAAAAGAAAAAATATAAAAAATTTAAAAGTCCGGGTTGGGTTCGTACCTCGAAGAAAATCTTTGGGGAAAATCAACAGTATGGCTCTTGTTCTTTTTATTTTTAAGATATAGGTCTACTTATATGTGGAGAGTGATGTAGGATTTAAAAAGAAAAGAAAAGCTCACTTCTTTTTTCTTAAAACATTAACAAAAATAATTTATTAAAAAATTTAAATATCTTATTTAAACAGTTAGATTTGTTTAATCTTTCTATAGGATGGAATGAGCTTTATTTTCTATGAAATTTATTAATAAATTTAATTCCTTCTAGAATTAAAAAAAAAAAATAAAATAAAATAAAAAATGATTGCAAATTGAATGCGTAATTAAATAAAAATAAAAGTGACCTTTTTCTTTGTCTGAGGTTGAGATAATTAATTGGGTTAAATTAAATTAAAATTATAAATATCTGTTGCGTTGTTGCAGCTGAGTGATGAAAAAACCGAAATGTCGTTTCGATGCCTGGTCGAAACGTTTCGAAGAGAGTATGATCTCGAAGTATAAAAATTGTTTAAAAAATTTGTATAAATATATACAAATATATAGCAGGTAGCAATTTGCATGTAGTGAAGAGAGGCGATGTCAAAGCCACGGAGGAGCGCCGATGAGGCCAAAGAGAGATGGCGACGAAAGAGGAAGACAAAGAAGAGATAAAGAAGAAGAAAAAAGAAGAAGAAGCCAGCAGCCAGTAGATAATATTTTACTGATAGCAGTAATTTCAATAAATAAATTGTCCAACGGGACGATCCAAATAATTATATTATAAAAAATTTTAGAATAATTAGAAAAAAAAAAAAAAGTTCAAGTTTTTTATTTTTAAGTTAAAGGAAATTAACTTACTTGGAGTTATTTAAGCCAAAATGTATTCAAAAAAAATGAATTCTTCCGCTTAAATAATATATAAAAACAATGTGAAGGAAATGCCTTCAGAATACTCCAACGGGAGCAAAATCCTAGCCGATCATATGATGGCGGACATAAAGGGTTCCAACGGGAACAAATTTAAAAGAAAGACACGAGGTCTAACGTCGTGATTATCAAATGCATATAGCGATAGATACCTCTGCGCAGCAGGTTTGACTATTAAGGTGACACAAGTTAGAAACAAATTTGAAATTGCCATGCTATAAACTATTAAAAAATTAATTAAAAAATAAAATATTAAAAAAAATAAGATAAATAAAAAAAATAAATTCGCGGATAGTTTAAACTTGAACATACCCCCGAACCTGAAGGAATGAGATATCCTTCAGAAGATATTATTCACTCTCGGGAAGAGAAACTACACTCGAGATTGAGCGAAGAAACTCTCTGTAAGATGCCTTGATAGCAAAATAGATTAAAACTAAAACATAAGCTTTATGTGGGTGAGAACCTCGAGCCCTCTTTATGTGAATTGAAAAGGGACCAAAATAGTCTATCCCAATATGAGAAAAGGGGCGAGAAGGAACCACTCTCTCTGCAGGCAAATCAGCCATAAAAGCATGCTTTGTCTTGGCTGCGATTTTCGCACAAGGGACACAAGCACGCGTTATAGATCTAATAGTTTTTCGGCCTCTTAAAATCCAAAATCTTGAAATTAAATTAGCTTCAAGAGCTTGGGGACCACAATGTAAAAATTTAATATGATAATAACGAATTAAAATAATAGTAACTTGACTTCGAGAGGGCAAGAGGATTGGATTCTTTATTGAAGGATCCAATTGGGATTTGTTAATCCTTCCTCCCACTCTTAGAATTCCTTCCGTATCCAGAAATGGATTCAGAGAAATCAAGTTGCTTTTTCTTTTCAGATTTTCACCTGACTTTAAACACTGAATATCCTCAGTAAAATGTTTCCTTTGAACAATCTTATAAATAAAATTTTCAGCTTCATTCAAATCTTTTGATTCTATTGAAGAGTTGGAAATTTTATTACTTAATTTTAAAATAAATTTGTGTTTAATAAAACATACAAATTTCTTCCAGATGGCTACGTGTTTAACCAGCTTAGGAAAATCAGAATATTCTGAAATGCGTTCATATAAAATATCAATATGTATATAATTTATCAAGCAAAGTTTAGATAAATCTTTACTTTCTGGTAAAGGTTCTGATAAGGAAGGAGAAAAAGGGGCAGGCGGATTCTCAAAATAATCTACTACTCCCTTAAACCAGACCGGATTAGATATTAAATTATCTATAGAAGTGCCTCTAGAACCTAAGTCCGCAGGATTAATTTTCCCCGGAATATGACACCAAATGGGCTTGGGTTCAACAGCACGTATCTGTGAGACTCTATTTGCTACGAAAGTTTTGTAATTATAAGAGGGTGAACTAACCCAATGTAAAACAAGGGTAGAATCAGAAAACCAAAATAATTTCGAGATTCTATCACCAAAATTCTTTATTAGATCCCTGATCAGTTTGACACCTAAAAATACAGCAAGCAGCTCTAATCTGGGCAAAGAAATTATTTTTAAAGGAGAGACTTTGAACTTCGAAGCAAGAATACAACTTGATAAAAATATCTCATCTTTATAGGATGCTAAGTAAGCCACAGAGCCATAAGCTAGTTCGGAGGCATCCGAAAAAATAAACAAAAACCATTTGTTAGCCTTGACGTGAAAAACGTATCGAGGGATTTCAATCAAGCTAACTTTGGGAAGTTGTTGTCGAAAAGCCTTCCAACTCTCTTGAAATGAAGGGGGTACTTCTTGATCCCACTCTAATTTCAACTTCCATAAAGTTTGAAAAATAATTCTAAATCTAATAATACAAGGGGCTAACCAACCCAACGGATCAAACATTCTTGCCAATTCTGACAAGACTCTTCTCTTGGTGAGTATTTCAGTTTCAGGTATATTAAAATTAAAAGAAAAACTATCAGCAACCGAATTCCACCGGATACCTAATATAGAAGACGTGTCTCCAAAGACAGTATATTTAGATGAGTCAGTAATAATATGTTTGTTCCTTAACTCTGCTAAAACATCAGGTGAGTTAGAGGACCATTTGTCTAAGGAGAAACAAGCTGATTTTAAAACCTTGTCTAAGTCATCAATCAGTTTAAGTAACTCCTCAGAGCTATCGGCTCCAAAGAGAAAATCATCTAAATAAACGTGATTTCGAATTATATTTGCAACTAAAGGGAATGAACCTTCTGACTTGTCAGCAAGGTGATTTAATACTCTGATTGCCAAAAATGCAGAAGGGGAAAGTCCAAAGGGAACTCTACAAAAGCGAAATATCTGAATTGGATCTCTTGGTGAACTTCTCCAAAGGATACGTAAATAATCCCTGAAAGCCGGGTCAATGCTAATCTGCATATACATTTTAACCACGTCCATACTCACCACAACTTTAAAGGTTCTAAACCTAGACAAAACGTGCCTCAAATCGTTATGGAGAGGGTCTCCTACTTCCAGAATATCATTTAGAGAAAATCCGGAGGAGGATTTGGCTGATCCATTGACCACAACTCTTAGAACTCTAGAGCCTTTCTTAAACACGCCCAAATGAGGCAAATAGAATTGGCTAGAGTTCCTCAAAGGAGTATGACAAGACAAATCACCTACCAATTCCAGAAAACCTTGTTTGACAGATTCTTTCATGTATTCCTGATATAAGTTTAAAAATTCTGGGTCCTTAATAAATTTCCTTTCTTGACACTTGAAAATGTTCAACGCCTTAGAATAGGAATCTCCTAATGGGGGAGGATTTTTTTTGAAAGGAAGAGCTACTTGATAACGCCCATCTGACATTTGCTTCACTGAAGAATTAAAAATTAATTCGGAATTTGAGCAATCTTTGTTCGAACTATTTTCAAAAACAGATTCAATATCCCATAATCTCTCAATATGATTTGACAATTCTTCATCAGAAGGCTGCCTAATCTTAATATTAAAAATATTTTTCCTGGCTTGAGCGATTCCTAAGACAACCCAACCAAGACTGGTTTTAATTCCAGTAGTGTTGCCATCAGGGCTGCGAACAATTCCATTTTCCAAAATACGATGATGGACCTCAGAACCTAAGAGAATCTCTAATCTCATAGGGGTGCTAAAATCGGGATCAGAAAGAGGCTTGTCTCCTAAAAACTGAAACTGACTGGCTTCTAAGTGTTTTGCAGGCATATGAAAAGATAACTCTTTCACTACTAAAAAATTAAAAGAGAAAGTTTCGTCTTGATTAATTGGTGAACGAAACTCTAACATCACACTATATTGTGAGGAACCTACCAAGGAATTATTCAATCCTTCTAAGCATACTTGAGAAGGTTGGAGAGCTAGTCCTAATGCCTTGGCCATTTTCCAAGATATCAGGTTAACCTCACTCCCAGGGTCTAAAAAACATCTTAGCCTTAAGGGAAAACCATTAGGCTGATTAACAACAATACATACTCTTCCTAGGCAAGAAACTTTCGGACTTGAACAGTCCGAACTATTTGTGGCCACCTGTTTTGAAATTTTAAGAACAGAACTGGAAGCTCCTGTACCACCTTTAAGTGCTTTCTCTCCTTCTTCTCCTCGAGCAGTTGAAAAATGCAACAGAGAATGGTGATCTTTATTACAAGACGCACATCCCTTTGCTACACAACTTGGGCTCAAGTGAGAAGGTGAGAAACACTTAAAACACAACCTAAATGACCTCACTGTGTCATAACGCTTTTTAGGTTCAAGGGCCAGAAAAGTCTGACATTTATCCAACGAATGTTTTCCTTTACAATGGTGGCACGATGCTTTTGTTTCAGAAACATTAAAAATATTTTTTCGGTTACTCGGGGGTTTTGGTTTTGCAACAGCAACAGAATCAGTCTTTCCCTTTTGAAGGGCAAGATAGGGTATTAGAAAAAAAATCAATAAATTTCAATAAATCTTCATAAGGGGGAATGATCTCATTATCAGTGAGGGAAAAAAGCCACTTCTCTCTAGTAATGGTGTCTAATTTTAACATAATATGTCTTACTAGAAAGTCATTCCAACCTTTGACATTAATTTTTAAATTTAATAATTGTTGTAAAATTTCATTTACTTGCATACTCAAGGCATTTAATCCTTCATAGGAAGGCTTATCCAAAGCACGAATGGAGAAAAGTTTATCAATGAGTTTGAATACAATATCTCTTCTCCTTTCGTATTTAGCACGTAATAAGTTTAGAGCGATTTGATAATTATCATTTTCTATATTGATAGATCTTAGAATAGTGGAAGGTTCTCCTGTAATACATGATTTAAGATATTGCAACTTTTGTGATCCGGATAGGCGATTATCACCATGGACCACTGATGAGAATTGGTCCCAGAAGGGGTGCCAGTTCTCTAATCCACCCGAAAAAGTCGGTAATTTAATTTTAGGTAATGAAACCGGAACCGAATTTGAAGCAGGAGGGTGAGCGGCGGTTGCACTGATAGGAGGCGGAGAAAAAGCGACCGGAGTAGGAAACAACCTATCCGATTCCACTAAGTGGTCCCATATGCACTTTTTTGATGCCTTTATCCCATCAAGTAAAAGCAAACCCGCGTCGTCCTCGTCCAAGTCTGCCTGTATTAGGACACGCTCCATATCATCTAATTGAAGATTACATGATTGTAAAGATTTTTTAAAGTTCAAAATTTGATCTCTATTTACGATCTCTGTAGCTTTAAAAAATTCAATATAATTTGAGATAGACCTTTTCACTGCTCTATGATCTCGCTCTAAACTTGCTAAAACCATTATAAAATATACTCAGACAAAGAAATAAGTAAAAAAAAAAAAAAAAAAGAAAAAGAAACTGTTGAAAACTCTCAGAACACGAAACTCCAGCAAAGATTCATCAAATGGGAGAACTACTGAAGCTTCGTCCCTGTTCGGGCGCCATAAATTAAAGAGGTATTATGTTAAAGTCAAAAATGAAAAAGATTTTCTTTGAGGAATTATTCCCTTTTTGCAAGGGTCCTCCTTAATTTGGTTTTATTTCCAAAAAAAAGAAAAAATATAAAAAATTTAAAAGTCCGGGTTGGGTTCGTACCTCGAAGAAAATCTTTGGGGAAAATCAACAGTATGGCTCTTGTTCTTTTTATTTTTAAGATATAGGTCTACTTATATGTGGAGAGTGATGTAGGATTTAAAAAGAAAAGAAAAGCTCACTTCTTTTTTCTTAAAACATTAACAAAAATAATTTATTAAAAAATTTAAATATTTTATTTAAACAGTTAGATTTGTTTAATCTTTCTATAGGATGGAATGAGCTTTATTTTTCTATGAAATTTATTAATAAATTTAATTCCTTCTAGAATTAAAAAAAAAAAAATAAAATAAAAAATGATTGCAAATTGAATGCGTAATTAAATAAAAATAAAAGTGACCTTTTTCTTTGTCTGAGGTTGAGATAATTAATTGGGTTAAATTAAATTAAAATTATAAATATCTGTTGCGTTGTTGCAGCTGAGTGATGAAAAAACCGAAATGTCGTTTCGATGCCTGGTCGAAACGTTTCGAAGAGAGTATGATCTCGAAGTATAAAAAT